>PVJA010020906.1:0-36436 GCA_004027025.1 Myocastor coypus | reverse complement strand
CACTATGTAACACTAAAACTATGCTTGGAATGCATGTCACTCTTGTCTTTTTGATGTGTACTGCTCCCGGTGTAAACTCAGTTACTGTCATTCTCTCAAGAGTAGTACTTGAAAATAAGAGACTGGGCCAAATACCATAGTCTTCACAGGCTACAATTTTGTATTTCCTTGAATTTACAAATACCTGTGTAAAAATTGTGCAACTGCTTATATCATATTGTATTGAACGTTATTAGAGTATCAATGATGGTCAGAAAATATCAATTCCAAGCTAAGTCTCTCTCTCAAGTAAATGGTTGGTTAAAAAAAAAAAAAAAGATATTAATTGAGAGTAAGATACCAGGCAAAATGCCATAGGCTAGACAGGCTACAATTTTGTACATTCTTGGATTTCTAAATGTCTGTGAAAAATGTGTACCTGCTTTTATCACATTCTATAGAGAGTTATTAGAATATCAATGATTGTCAGAAAATATCAAGTTCAAACTAAGTCAAAGATGTTTGATACTCAGAAAGCTAGTGATGTTAAGCTCAATTACCTATGTCATAGAGTAAAAGTATCACGAAGCTTTTCTGCTGGAGGGTTGAGAATGTAAGTTAACAGACCAAAAATTAGAGAAAAAGAAGGGGTATGAGGATAGTCAATATTCTGGTCCTCGCCCTTGAAGGTCAATAGGGACTCAGGACATAAGAGAACCTGCGTTGTAACAACCTATAACTCAGTGGTGTCCCAAATTTTCTGGTCAAGGAGATTATGGGACCTCAGAGGAAAGCGATAAGTGAACTATACTGTGTCTAAGGAGAGTCACCAGGAGAAAAACATTCTCTCAGGCTTTCACAGAAAGCAAACTGATCAAGCAATCACTGTGACTTGTCCCGAAGGCTGACACTGACAACAGTTCTACAAAGTGCTGTACGTGGTTCCAAAGTTAATCCTGAGGGGATTTGGCCTTGGAAGATACAAAAGATGAATGTTTTGTTATACAGATCTTGCTTTAACTTGCCCTTGATCATCCAGTGGAAAAGCTTAATTATGAGGCATAAAACGCAGAACTAGATTAGTATGGTGAGCTGTAAGAGGCTTAAATCAACAGCCTCCAACATTGCCAGTTTCACCGGTAACCCACTGCAATTATGGAACATTGGATTATATATACATCTACTTCCTCTCAGTTCAAAGAGAAGAATTTTCTTTCTTTATTTTTTTTCTGTCCTTACCAATATCAATTAGAAAATGTAGCATGCCCACACCCATGCTCTGTATTACTGTTATGAAGACAATATGCAATGTGTCAAGTATTGTGAATGTACTACTAATGTATTGTCAAACTATCAAAAAATTAATAAACATAAGACTTTGCAAAGAAACAAGCAAACAAAAAATAGTACAGTCTCACAATGAGCCCTTTGTTGATTTTATTTCTTGGTTAAGGGAGGCAATTAATAAAACAGTCCAACAACTTGAACTTCATTAATTGTTGCTGCAAACTTTGTCTTTTAAAAAAACTAATTCAGAGTGTCAAAGAGTTATATGCCCATTGAAGGCTCAAGGTGCTCCACTGGAGGAATATATTAACGCTTGTGCAGATATTGGTTCTGAATCTTAGAAAGCTGATTTATTGGCTGCTGCCTTATAAACATCATGTAAACAAAATTTTACAAAATGTTTTAGTTGTGGCAAAATGGGGCATATGAACAAGGATTGTAAAAAAGAAAAGGAAAGGGGAAAAGTTAAAACTAAGCCAGCAGGTTTGTGTCCAAAATGTAAAAAGGGAAAACACTGGGTGAATGAATATTGTTACAAATTTGATGAAAATGGACAAACTTTACAACAGCAGGGAAACTGGAAAACGGGCCCTTTTCGTCAGGGCCCAGAGAGTACCAATACGAAGTATCAGCCATTTCCCTTGAACAACCACATAATCAAAACTAAGGGTTTCAGAACTCTTTCAGGCCACGCCAGGAAATACAGCCTTAGCTACAGAAAAATCAGATTTTGCAACCCACTTATGGAGTACATCAAATTCATATTAATATTTATGGCCCCATACCCAAGGATACTATTGGTTTGATTATTGGGAGAAATAGCCTTACTAGCAAATGTGTCTTTGTACCATTAAGAGTCATAGAGAGTGATTATGAGGGAGAAACCCTTGTGATGATGTCTACTTCTGTACCTTTTCAAATAGTAAGCAAACAGAGGATTGCTCAGTTATTACTGTTGCCTTATGTAAAAAAACAACAGTAAGCCAGAGAAAAGGAGGATTTAAAAGCCCTGAATTTTCGGTATGGTGGCAAACCCATTTGGGAGCAAGACTCCAATTTTCTATAACTATACAAGGCCTAAGTTTCAGAGAAGTGGTAGACACTGGAGCTGATGTTTCTATTATATCCTCTAAAGACTGGCCTTGTCAGTGGCCTAAATTGCCTGTTTCTGTCACATTTTCAGGTATAGGATCTATGATTAATATTCAACAAAGTCAAAATATGTTGGTCTGCATTGGGCGAGATGGCCAGAGAGGAAAGTTACAACCCTATATAGTAGACATTGCTATGAATTTGTGGGGCAAAGATCTGTTGTCTCAATGGAGTGCCATTTTACAAATTCCTGCAATTTTCCAGAAAATAGGAACACTTGCACTGAATTCAAATTTGGAGTAAGGGCAATTGCCCCGAGCTTTGCCCTCCCCCTTAAGTGATTAACAAAGCAGCCCATTTGGGTGGAGCAATGGCCTTTGACAAATGAGAAGCTCTTGTTAAATAGGACAGAATAGAAAACTCAATGAGGCCCTGGAATTCCCCAGTATTTGTCATAAAGAAGTCAGGAAAATGGAGATTAATTAGAGATTTAAGGAAAATTAATGTTGTTATTCAACCAATGGATCCTTTATAATCTGGACTACCACAACCTAGTATAATCCCAAAGAACTGGTTCTTAACCATTATTGATTTAAAGGATTGCTTTTATACTATTCCCCTTCAGCCTCAATATAGAGAAAAATTTGCTTTTCCAATCCCCTCCTTAAATAGTAACAAACCTACTCTTAGGTATCAATGAAACGTTTTTCCTCAAAGTATGTTAACTAGTCCAACTCTTTGCCAATTTTATGTGAATCAACCTCTAAAAAAGTTAAGATATCTATTTCCTTCAGTGGTAATCTTACACTTTATGGGCGATCTACTGTTCGCCCATTCTGACAAGAATAAATTAGATCAACTTGTTACTAAAGCTGAGTTAGTTTTAGGAAAATATGGATTAATTATAGCCAAAGAAAAGGTACAAAACTAGCCAACTTTTGATTACCTAGGTAATAAATTAGATCAAACCTGTGTCTGGCCTCAATAGGTTCAATTATGGCAAGATTGCCTACACACTTGAAACAATTTTCAAAAATTGCTGGGAGACTTTAATTGGCTTAGGCCTTCCTTAGAAATTCCTACCTATGCCCTGCGAAACTTATTTCTTACATTACAAGGGGACCCTGTCTAGATAGTTCCCGATCTTTTAAGTACTTTAACTGAAAAGTAACTTTTACAGATTGAACAATTTATGCAAACTGCTTATTTGGATAGAATTGATCCTGATCAACCAGCTGTACTAGTTGTTTTTCCATCGCAACACTTACCTACCGGGATCTTTTGGCAGGAACATTGTATTATAGAATGATTATTTTTGCCTAATAAAGAACAGAAAAAGTTGTCTATATACCTAAACAAAATTTGTAGAATCATTACTAAAGGTAGAGTAAGACTTTGCCATCTTATTGGCACAGATCCTGAACAAATTATGGTGCCACTTACCGAACAAGAAATTCTAAATCAATACAAACTTTCAAATGAATGGCAACTTGCTTTACAAGACTTCTTGGATGACATTCACAATAGTTTCCCTAAAAATAAATATCTTCAATTCCTTAAAAGAACCCAATGGATATTAGCTTCCATTGTTATGACTAAACCTATTCCTAAAGCAGATACATTTTTTACTGATGCCAATCAACTTGGCACGGCAGGCCACATGGGTCCTAAATCCAGAACTGAGCAGACTCCTTTTCACTCTGTTCAAAAGGCAGAATTAGCTGCTGTCATTGTGGTGCTCCAGGATTGTTCGGAACCATTTAATCTTGTAACTGATTGTCAATACGCTGAACATACAGTAAAAGAAATAGAAACTGCTACTTTGATTGCAGATGGTTCAGAATTAGTGCAATTATTTCTATGCTACAGCTTATCAGAAATAGAAATCAGCCTCTTTTCATTACGCATATTAAAGCTCATATTGCATTGCCTGGCCCCGTGTCAGCAGGAAATTAACAGATAGGTTACTTATAGGTAATGTTCAAGCTGCCATGGATTTCCATGCTCCCACTCATACTAACAAACAAAGGTTTATCCATAAATTCAATATTACACATAAACAAGCACAACATATCTTAAACTCTTGCTCCCAATGCAGTGCTTTACAAGGCCATCACTTTCCTCGAGGAATAAATCCAAGAGGAAACGCAGCCAATCAGCTGTGGCAGATGAATGTCACTCATGTTCCTTCTTTTGGGAAATTACAATGTGTTCATATGTCCGTAGACACATTTTCAGGTTTTCAATGGGCTACCCCTTTACCCAGTGAAAAATGTCAATATGTCACACAACAGTTGCTAGAAGCACTTAATGTAATGGGAATCCCACAACAGGTTAAAACTGATAATGCAGCTTCTCTCTGAGCTTCCTGCTGCTGTCAAGATGGCGCCACAGAAAGACAAGAAGCCTAAGAGGTCAACCTAGAAGTTTAATTTGGACCTTACCCATCCAGCAAAAGATGGAATTTTTGACTCTGGAAATTTTGAACAGTTTCTGACAGAGAAGGTTAAAGTCAATGGAAAAACTGGAAACCTTGGGAATGTTGTTCACATTGAACGATTCAAGAATAAGATCACAGTTGTTTCCGAGAAACAGTTCTCCAAAAGATACTTGAAATACCTTACCAAGAAGTATCTTAAAAAGAATAATCTTCGTGACTGGCTTCGCGTGGTTGCATCTGACAAAGAGACTTATGAACTCCGATACCTCCAGATTAGTCAAGATGAGGATGGATCAGAGTCTGAGGACTATGTGGTTGCCACTTATAGGGCTTTTTCCTAAAATGAAGTATATGTGATAAAGAAACATCCAGAAATGAGCTTTCAGTTTATTGGTGAATAAAAGCATTGCATTCTTAAAAAAAAAAAAAAAAAAAAAAAGAAAAACTGATAATGCACCTGCCTATCTTTGTAAAGTTTTAAAAAACTTTTTAGAACATTGGAACATTATTCATATTACAGGTATTACGTATAACCTCCCAGGTCAAGCAATTACAGAAAGAGCTACTAGAAGTTTAAAAGAAATGCTTATTAAACAAAAAGGCGGGAATAGCATGGGGATACATATGAATACACCTAGGTTAATAGTACAAAAGCCTTTATTTACATTAAATTTTTTAAATCGGCTACCAGATGGATCTTCCCCCGCAGACTGTCACTGGACAAAGGAAGTGAGCGTTCCTTTGCAACAGCCTATTTTCTTTATAGACGATAATGATCAATGAGTTCCAGGAGTTATCCAGAGACGGGGAAAAGGTTTTGCTTGTGTTATTACAGATGTTGGAGAAGTAGTTTGGGTACCAGCCTGACAAATAAAGCCCAGAAAATGACTACTCATGAACATTCTAAGATAGATCCACAATTGATGAAATGAAAAGACTCACTTTAAACAGGACATCAGCCAGATGGCCTCTTCCTGAGGCCCAGCAATCCCCATGGACTACCTGGAGACAAATCGAAAAACTCATCCAGGAAGGTGAGAGGATACTTGAGGGAACACATCAAGAGAAAAATAGTGCCAACTTGTTTCTTGCTGCGGTGATTTTGTTGTTGTTTCCGGTAAATGTTAGGGGTAATTTTGGTTATTGGATTTATATTCCAAATAGGAGAGTTCACTGATGGAAAAAGTTTAATAAATAATAACACCCAGGTAAGGGAAGAAAAAAGAGACTTTTTCTTCTCCAAGGAAAGGACTTTAAAGGTGTAGGTGCTAATAGGATGTTTCCACTGCCAGATCTGCCATCCTGCCAGGATACCAATGTTGCTTATCTTAATGATTAGATACATTGGAAAATCTGTAGAGGAGAGGCAGCCTGGGAGTTAGTTAATACTTCCAAATGAAGCATCAGATTGGAGCTCTATGAAGCTCTATTGGAGCTTTATGGCTCTGCCCAGAGTTGCTTATAAGAAACTCCTCTGGCCCTATCATTACATGCCACAGTTGTTCTTTGGATATATATCTAAAATTCTCTATTAGCTTTAAATTTTCTCAGAATAACCTCTATATCCTCAGGACGAGGATCAGAATCTGACTTCTGATACAGCTACATTGTTCGAGGCAGGACTCCCCTTCCATGAGGCTGTTCCAACACTTGCCGGAGGTGTTAATGAAGAGAGCAGGGGGAGTGAATGAACTCATGATAGCCATGCTCGTGGGAGTGGTGACCATCCCCGTTGCAGCTGCTGCAGATGTTGTTAAGCAGATGGCAGTGGTGTTAAGCCATGGTGTACAAATCGTTTGTCGTAAGGAGTCAGAACAACTGTGGACTTTTCAAGAAAATGCATAGACTCTAAAGACAAAGAATATGGGACAGATTGTTGTTATATCGAAATGTTGATCTATGGTGTTACCATTGAGATCCTGTCTTGTCAACAAGAAATTGATGATGCCTTTTAGAGACGGTTGTCAGAATTGTCTGGCAATTCCGCTGCAGATGATATTGCAAAACCTTGATTCTTTTCATGTTACCGTATGGTTTAGTGGAAGCATCATGATATGTGGTATCTATGCTGTTTGGCGGTGAAGGCAAATCCATCCACAAGTTATGGATTGATAGTCTGTAATCCTTGCCCTGATCTTTCAAACAATAAAATCAGGGAGATGTAACCTGACCAGCGTTTCAAGGAATGGAGTGTAATAAACAGGGCCCAAGGCCAGCTGTGATCTGTTACTGAAAATGCAGGAAAGCTGGGATAGGGGAGTCCTGGAAAACTGGGACTCCAGATAGTGGGTGGCAGCTTCACCTGTGGGCTCTCAATGTGTTGCTTTCTCCCTTGCTTGGAATGCTATTGGTTGACCGCTGGATGAACCCAGTGATAGGGAAGGGATGGAAGTTAATGGAACTTGTGGTCACATTCATGACTAAGCACACGGTCCTCCTTTGCTGAAGTGATTATGCACAAGGTCACACTGACTACCCTAAATAAAGCTGACTTGCTTCAGGGGTTCATTGCTCACTGAGGGACGGGTCTCAGTGAGTCCTTGGAGCTACCTTTATGTCTTCTCGTCATTTCTTTCAGCACTGACACATAACTTTATAACACCCAGACCTGCCATGCTGGCCCTGCCCCCTGGAGGGCACTGAGATAGCACCTGAGACTGGGCATGGTGGCACATGCCTATAGTCCCAGCTCTTGGGAGGCTGCAAACAGGTGGATCACTGTGAGTTCAGTCTATAGTGAGACCCTGAACACCCTGAACATCCTGTAGACCCTTCTCACTGCCCCAAAAATTAAAACTAAATAAATGCTTCTATAAATTAATCCCTTAGACATAGCTGGTTAGGCACAATGAGTGGAGTTATAGAGTGAGTACTCACTACCATAATTTCTAGAATAATGGAAAATGGAAACAAGCAAAAATAAATAAATAAATTAAAACAGATGTTATCTATACAGATGTCTATAAAAAGTTATTCAATTTTAAAAGTTATAAAAATAAATGTACAGTGGCTACCCATAATGTGCACAGAAATAATTCCATGAAATTAGGGTAATTAGTGATGTTGGCTTTCTTCATTATTTCTACACTGGTTTAATAATAAAAATGTGTTGCTTATGTAAGACAAGAGGGGAATTTCTTCTGTCCTCTGTGAACAATAGCAATATAAGCAATATTGTATCCTGCATGGGAAAAAAATAAAGTACAACAGAAACACACTTCAGGGGAACTAACAAAATCTATAAAGATTAGAGTATGGCTCTGGGAAGATACAGAGCTAAACCAAAGGAGATGGGTGAGAAGAAATCATTCAGTGCATTGGGATGGGCTGGGTAGAAAGGGTGACTTACAGGGAGCTGGCACAAACTTACAAGCTTTGCAGCCCATAATTGAATTCTTTAGGGCACTGAAAATTCAGTAGAGCTGAAATTTTAGAGTTGGCTAAAAAAATAAAGATAAGAGAGGTGAGAGGGAAAAAAGGCATAGAGTCAGTTACAGCTAGATTTAAAAGATTTTGTAAAGCGCATTAAATTTTCATTTCATCCTAAGGGTAAGAGGAAGCCATTGAAGGGTTCGGAAGACAAGAGTGACCTCAGTAGATTTGCATTGTGGAAAAAAATCCATTGGCTACAAACTTGACAAACATGAGTAAGGCTGAAGGCAATTAAGTCAGAAAGGCAGGAGCCCAGGTTTCAGTAGTCCAGAATAATGGACCTGAACTAGGGCAGAGGACATAATGGAGGACATGGACAGATTAAAGAGCTGCTCGGATGATGTACTTAGTAAGACTTGGTGGTTAATTAAAAAGGAACAGTAAAGAGAAAGAAAGTCAAGAACAAACTCCAGGACTCTCCAATGCCAGTGGGCCATGACCCTCTCTAAAAGGGAACATTATAAGATTGTGGACAAAGAGTTAGTTTAGTGGGAAGGCAAGGAGTTTATCAAAATTGACTAGTTGAATGACATAAACTTGGAACTTTTCCTAAAGTATTCACGTTTCCTACTAGTTGAATTAACCAAGACTTGGTGTCTGTTTCTCATGAGATTTACTCCATATTATCTCTTTTTAAAAAAAAAAAAAAATTATTTATTTATTTATTTTGTTGTTTCAGAACCTTTAGTTTGTTTATTCACTCATTTTTATGGCCAGCTCAGCCCACCCTGAGGGCAGGGCTGGCGCAACATGTGGTGCCAGGGATCGAACCGCAGTCCCTGAAGCCGCCCAAGCTTTCCCAAGCAGGCGCTTTAGACCACTGAGCCATCCCGCCGGGCCCATATTATCTCAAATGCCCTCTTTTTTTTTTTTTTGCTAGGGATTGAACTCAGGACCTTTCGCTTGCCAGGCAGGCATCTATGCTGCTGAGCTATCTCCTCGGCCTCCCTCTACTTCTTTGTTAGTGCAAATTGTTACATGTGGCAACATAAGAACTTTTCATTCTTCCTTTCTTTTGCTTTGGGAAGAGGGACTTGCGAGACACACCTAAAGAACTTAGTCACCCACTCGCACACCCAAGTTGTGCCGTAGGTGAGATAACAAGAGAAATGTTCTGCATTTGGAAGAAATTAAAGTGTCTCAACCTTCTAAGTCTCTGACAAGCTAGCAAGACCCTGGGAGGGCAGGCAGAGCAGTGGTAGAAGGAGATTAGGAGAGAAACAATGGAGAGAACAAAGCTGCTGTGAAAGTCAATACCTTAGGGACGTGCACTCTCTAGATTAGTAAAAGACTACATAGAACCGGCACAGAAGGTGTTTCAGACCCATGTGTGTCCATGACCAGGTGACTGGAAGACCACCCGATTACGAGCCGTGCCTGTACACGCTCCCAAATGGCCCCCGAGGCACACCTAAGAGGTCAGTACATACTCACTACCCACAGTGAGATATTTAGTGGTTCTGGAGTGCAAATGCTCATGTTTCATATCAGTTCTCATTGGCCTTTTATTTCCCAAAGCACCGCACACCCTCGTATCTTCATCATTTCCTGTGCTCTTCCTGTTGCCTACAGTGCTCTGCACTCGAGTAATTCCAGCATGTTTTTTAGAGCTATCCCAATAGCAGCCATTCAGAGAGGGGCTCTCCCTCCCTCCCTCCCTCCTTCCCTCCCTCCCTCCCATCTCTCTCTCTCTCTTCTTCTCTCTCTCTCTCTCTCTCTCTCTCTCTCTCTCTCTTTTAATTAAACACATGCTTTCACATATACTTGGCAAACCACTGTGCCACTATGCTACATCTCCCTCCCTTTCTCTTTTATTTTTGGACAAGGTTTCACTAAGTCACCAAGTCTTCCCTACAATTTGAGATCCTCTTGACTAAGTCTCTAAGAAGCTGAGGGTACAGGCACGTGCCACACTGCCTGGCTCCAAGAAATCTTTTTAGAAACCTCCTCCCTTCTCATCAGATAGATGTTAGATACCCATAGCATCCTGTGTCTTTTCTCCTTCACTGCATTTGCCACAGGACACCCTATATTTATTCCTAATTATCTTGTTAAAATCTGTTCCAGGAGGGCTACACGCAGACCATGTTTGTTTCTTGTCAAGGGTCTTACATCTGTCCTAGCACCTGGCAACAAAGCACCACCCACTGGAGGTCAAACGCCATTGACCCAGTATATTCTTATGGAAGACTTCACTCCTGCCAGAGTCTGTCCACAGGATTAGCAAGTCCAAATACTTAGGGATAGCTTTGCAAGGAGCACCTTTAACTTGTAGGAATCCTTCTGCCCAGCAGGGGTCTCTTTCACCACAGCATCAGAGCTGGAAGGACCTGAGCGTCTTCGTGCGGCGCGTCTTAGCCCTCTGCCTTGCAGCTCATTATTCCAAAGCCTCTGCATCACCTGGGACGCAGCACAACACACTCCCAGGTCTCACCTGACACCCGCTGAGTCCCAATGTGCACTTTAACAAATCCCTGAGTGATCTTTATTTTCCCCCCTTTGGTGATCTTTATACACATTTAAATGTTGAGTGCTATTGTACAGGAAATTTCTAATCTAAGAAACTTGAAAAAAGCAAACTCTTCTAAATGGCCTTTTTCACATGGATATCCATCCCCATACCATTATTACTGAAAAACTCGAGCTTTAGAGTGCATTTGCTTTTATTATGAATATAAAATATAAAGACAACTCAATATACATCTTCACATTTACAGTTCACATTTCCTTTCATCCTTTTTTATTAAACTCAGTTCTGCATAGCTCCAAAGGTGACGCTTTTCCCTGCCCTGCGCATACACTGCTGACATTCGCTCACCTTGGTACCCTGTGCAACTTGGTCAAAGAAAAGAGCAAAACCAGCCCCACAGTGAACCAGCTGGCTTCACTGCCCTATCCCTAGAATCACTCTCAGTCCTTAGTTCACTGTCCTGTCCCACTGCTCATTCAAACGTCAACTAAAAGTTGTGAAGAAAACACCCCTGCAGTAATCTCCTCTGTCCTTCCAAAATGGCTTCAAATCTCATACATGGGTGAAGACACCTTAGGGGGCTCTGAGAGCGCCGCTCACCCACACAGCTTACGACTACAGGAAGGCTGGACATGTTAGAGATAAATCAAGTTTTTCTTGCCAAATGAATGCTCTTGAAAGTCTGAATATCGGTGTCATAAAAAATAAATAAACAGGAGTAAATAGAAGTGAGTTTCACTAAAGGAAACGCCTATAACCCTATGCTTTCTTGTGACTTCATTAGGTACATCATCATAGAGGGCTGATGACAGAAGCTGGGCCATATGGCTGCTCCTTTCTCTTTTGTGCCGTCGCCTCAAAGAGCCAGTGAGCAGTTACAGAGAGACGCATCCTCTAGAACGCAGCTATACGAGAGGTCTTGTAAGTGTTCTCCTGGAGACTGTTGAATATGGCTTTGGTTCCATTCTGCCAGTGCAGCACCAGATCCACCGGGGTCTTCCCAGCCTAGACCAAAGAGGGGAAGAAATTTGATAGCTGGCAGACACCTGTCACTTCACGATGAGTCAGGTCAGTGTGGGTGCTAACGAGGTGCCTGTCCGCGAGGTGTTCTGTGATTTCCACTAGGAGTGATTTGTAGTTTATATTCACATAAGCCCTCCATTGTTTCCCATGAAAATGGTTCTGATATTTTAGATTAGTCCCACAGCAGGATGACACTGTTACTGGCAAAATTTCTGCTTCTGAGACGCTAGCTGGTAAAGACCTGCCCATCATTCTGAAAGTCAAGTTCTGTCTAGGTATTTATCATATCCTACAGAACGGCTTTGGGAGACAGCAATATCTCTTTTGACACTATCAATTTGGAGGAAAGGTCTTGAACTGATGAGGACTGGGGATAAGCGAGTACCTTGGCTTCAGTGCCCTAGTGTCACTCTGGTGCTATGACTGTTATGGGGGTGGATTTGTTGCTTCTCAGAATTTGCACTGGACATGACTAAGATATGTAATTTTATTGGGGTTTGTGGAAATAGCATGTATGAATAAATAATTTTTGAGGTAAAATTTATATCCCTTATGCATGTTTCAAGATATTTGTACATATTAAAGCCATGTCACTTATCAATTCTTGTCTTTACATAGAGAAAGTTTTAAATCATTCCATCTCTATTCATTCAGAACTGTCTTCTTAGCCCATACATGATCAAGTGGAAGTTTTAAATTCAAATCAGCTCGTTTCTGTTGTTTGTCCCTAACTTAGATAAGATACATTTTTAAGATACTTTTTTTTTTTTTGATAGAGGCCCACTATGTTGCCCACACTGGCCTTGAACTTAACAACCTTCCTGTTTCTGCCTCTTAAGTGCAGCTAAGAAAAGAGCTTCAAAGATTAGATATTATTTAAATGGCAACATGTGGCCATCAAAAGAGTTAGCAACTGAACTGTGGCCTTCGTGACACACAAAAAAATCAAAAAACAAAATTTGAATCAAAAACTCAATGCACATGGCCCCAGTGCTTTGACTCCACGGAATTGTAGGCGAAACAGGAAAAGCAACCCCTGGGGCTGCTTGCGGCAATCTCAGCAGCTGCTCTGGGATGTCACTTAGAGGCCCGGTACGGCCTCTAGCTAGCAGAAGTGGTGCTGCTCTAACCTCGGTTTCGGAATTTCACTTCTGCAGTGACTTTGCTGAACACTCACTAGTGTGACCACTGTGTTTTGGACAATGACAGAATGTATGCTGTTGCAAACCACCACGAGACAGTAACCAGCAGCTTCCTGGAGAAGGAGCATCATTCTACTGAGCCAGTGACATTAATATCTCCCAGTCCCTCCTGCTGGGGGTTAACTGATAACTCAGAAGTGTGAGCCCTGGTTGCTTATTTTGGACTAATCTTCCACAAATTCCTTGCATTCTTCTCTACTGAAATTTATCTCCAATTCTCTGGCCACTTACACCCTCTTCCCATATCTGCATGCTATTTATGTCTGTGAGTTAAGGCCCTTGCTGCCTGAAAAAAACTATCTTCATGTTTTCTTCACTTTTAGTGATTTTTTCTGAATCTACTCTTTCTCATAGTTTAAATTATTAAGCAAGATCAATCACAGTACTCAGCATAAGGGTACCTTACTGGAAAAATTTGTCATACCAAACAACCTCATTTATCACTATTCTCTTTTCTTGTCACCAAACCAGATTTCTTGTTTTTCATTTTTGCTTATATGATAAAATATATTGAAAACCAAAATGCCCATCATCTGAAGAATGATTGAAACAAATGTAGTTCTTTTATACAATGGAATATTACTAAGCTATAAAGAATGATAAACTAGAAGACTTCATATATAAATGGATGTATCTTGAACATATACTCATAAGTGAAATAAACCAGACCTACATGTGTAACTATCATATAGTCTCCCAGTAGAGTAAGATCTCAAAAGAAGAAATAAAAATGGCGAGGCATAAAACAGCTGAATGGAAATCAAGGACTTAGGGTTAAACAATGAAGTGACTGTAAGCAGAAAAGATAGGACGCATGACAGGGGCAAAGCCATGCACTTACATACACGGGATGAATTAGATAATGGCCCTAGGAACTCCAAAATGTTTTTGACACTGAGGATAGCAATATGTAACAGTAAAAATATGCTTGGAATGCCTGTTATTCTGGTCTTTTAGGTGTGTGCTACTTCTAATGTAATTTCAGTTACCGCTATACTCTCTCTCAAGTAAATGGTTGGTTTACAAGAAAACAAAAAAGGGTATTAAGTGAGAGTAAGAGACTAGGAAAATGCCATAGGGTCGACTGGCTACAATTTTGTATATACTTAGATTTCTAAATGTTTAACTGCTTTTATCACATTCTATAGAGATTTATTAGAATATCAATGATTGATAGAAAATACCAATTCCAAGCTAAGTCTTAAGATGTTTGATACTCAGAAAGACAGTGATGTCGTGCTCAAGCCCCTGTGTTATAGAGTAATAGTATCACTAAGCTTTTCTTCTGGTGGGTTAAGAATATAAGTTTACAGACCAAAAATTAGAGAAAAAGAAGGGCTACAAGGATAGCCACGTTTTGGTCCTAGCCCTTCAAGGTCAGTGAGGACTCAGGACATAAGAGAACCTGTGCTATAACATCCTATAATTCAGTGGTTTCCCAAATTTTCTATTCAAGGAGATTATAAGGCTACAGAGGAAAGGGACTGAAGATACATGGTGTGCCAAAGGAGAGTCACTTAGGAAGAAAACATTCTCTCAGGCTTTCACAGAGAGCAAACAGGTCAAGCAATGACTGTGATTCATCTAGATGGCTGACACTGACAACAGTTCTACAAACACTGTACATTGTTCCAAAGTAAATCTAGAGGGGATTTGACTGACCTTGAGAGACACAAAAGTTACATGTTTTGCTATACAGGTCTTGCTTAAACTTGCCCTTAGACACCCGACAGAAAAGTTTACCCACAAGGCATAAAATGGAAAGCTAGATTAGAATAATGAGCTGTAAAAGGCTTAAACCAACATAACCAGTTTTACCAATAACCCAGTGCAATTTTCAAACATTGGATTATGTATACAACTGCTTTCTCTCAGTTCAATGAGAATAAATTTGGTTGTACCAATAATGATTTGAAAAATTATAACATCTATGTCCTGTGCTCTGTATAACTAATAGGAGGACAATATTCATTGTATCAAATATTGAAATATACTACTAACATGTTTTGAAACTGTCACATTGTGGTACATTGTTATTTCTTATTAAAAATAATAAAAATTTCTAAATATTATTTATTTATTTAGTACAAGGTCTTGCTATAAAACTGACTCATAGTGATACTCCTGTCTCAACCACCCCAGTGCAAGCACCACCATGCCCGGTTTTGGTGGCTTGCATGATACTCCCAGTGCTCTAGGGCTGATAGGGCATGTAGTATGAGGGATGGAACCCTGGTCCTTGAGTTTACTAGGCAAGCACTTAGACTGCAGAGCTATCTCCCCCAGCTCTAAAATAAATTTTTCTCAATGTCACAATGACGCAAATAAGGGAAGAAAATTATTTGTATTCATAAGATAGTATTTTTCTTTGTTGTAAAGAGATTCTCCAACATATTTAAAATTATTTTTCCATAAATTATACCCATCCCTCCTGATGGTATCTGCAAAGATTATATTAGATGTTATTTTAGGGGAACTCAGACCATGAGGAAAAGTTGCTTACACTTCCTGCTTACAGATGAAATTTAATTATATTTTTTACTTACAAAAAATTTTCAGGACAATATAGAAAGTTATTTTAAGATGTTTACAGATAATTCCAAGTGGAGGGTGGAAAGAAGTTACCTGAAAAATACAGGCAAAAGCATGGCTACCCTGGAAGAAAGTAGTAATGATGGTGTAGTTCCAAGGAGAAAAGCACTATTCTAAATTACCCAGCTTGGGGCCAGGGAGATAGCTCCATGGCACAAGAACCTGACTAGCAAGTACAAGGTCATGAGTTTGAACCCTGGTCCCACAAAAAACAAAAACAAAACAAAACAAAAAAACCGAAAAAATAAATTACCCAGTTTGGGCTGACCAGATAGCTCTGTAGATTAATACACCTGCTTAGGCAGATGCAGGGACCAGGGTTTGATCCAGACTGGGGTTCAATCCCAGGTAGGTCCTGCTGGCACTGCCCCTGGGGCATGCTGAGAGGGAGACTGAGACTGGGCATGGTGGCATGTGCCTGTAATCCTGGGGCTTGGGAGGCTGAAAACTGGAGAATCACTACAAGTCTGATCTGTATAGTGAAATCCTATAGACCATGTACTAAATAAGAAAGTAAATACCCAGCTTCAGTGCCGAATGTCCGCTAGTTTTAGTTCCTTTGGTCCATGAGCACTGTGGGATTTCAGGCCATTCCAGAAATGGCGAATGTTGATTCCTAACCAGCCCAAGCAGGGCAGTCAGAAATGACCAAGACAGATCAGACTTCTTTAACATAGGTGTTTGGAAAGGTGAGGAATTTTGATGATCTTTTATTTTCAAGACCAAACTTTAAAAGATTTATTATGTGCTGCCTTGGGTATAGAAGGCATAGCAGTAGTGATGGCACCCTATTATTTCTGAATGTGTGACCCCAATCCTCACCAAATCCTTGCCACATATTCTGGAGAGGGCCATTGAAGCCCCTGGTGCATCTCTCAAAATATTGCTATTGCAGGAATATTTTAAGCATTTAAGAAATTCTGGAAATTAGAAACCCACAAGTGGGGTCTCTTGTGTAAGCACTTACACAGTTCTTGATGCCGAGGTCAGCGCCATACATAATGAGAAGCCTGACCATCTTATACCGATTCAGTCTCACGGCATCGTGCAGAGGGGTATCTCCTTCCTAGAGAAGCAAAGGAAACGGGTTAGTGGGAGGTCTGCAGCCGGAAAGCAGCTCTCCAGAAGCCCGCCCAGTTTGCTTAAGTGATTCCAGTACTGCAGGCCACTCACTCTGTCTCTGGCGTTGAGGTCCGCCTCGCAGGCAATTAGGTGCTCCGCACACTCGAAGTGGCCTGTCCTCACGGCCACATGAAGCGCTGTGCTGAGCAGCTGGAAAATAGGAGAGCACCACTGTAGGCTGAGAGTGAGCGCAAACATCATCCCAGACCCCCCAGGCAGGTGCTGGGTAGACCTGATCTGGGCGCCCACGTGAGAAGGGCTTCAAGAGATCAGAAGTGGAGAAGAACAAGGCAGAGGGAAGGCGGCGCTGGGAGGGGAAGTACCTTATCTCTGGCGCTGATTTTTGCACCTTTGTTCAGCAAGAGTTTTAAGACATCCAGGTTTCCTCCACGGCATGCCCAGTGGATGGCTGTGGATTCAAGCTATGGGAAGATAAAAGGACCAAAAAATGTAAAACAGAATCTAGTCAAGAGATTCATGCATGGTTTGTAAGGCCCAGCAGAATGCAGGTAGCACTGGACAACCCTCATTACATGGCCAGTTGTATCCACTGTGTTGCAGGTTCTTGCTGCATGATTTAGTAAACCAAGAATATGTGTGTACACACTCATGTGTGTTTGTATGCATATGCGTAAAATGTTAGGAGGCTCTCAAATATAACAAATTTAAAAGAATAAAGTATTTGAAAGAATAAGAATACTACTGAATTTTCTCTTATCAGCAGTATTATAACTTCTACCTTGATCCTTTCACCAAACTATGAAATGGGGTTGCTGTGCACATTACCCAAGGACATGTAGTAAGCAGTGAAATAGATATGCAAACTCACTCTTAACTTCTTTTGGCAAACACACTGAAAATTTCTAAACATGAGCATCCAAAAATTCTGGCAGAATAAAAGCAGCCCCTTTCAGAACTCTTGTTCTGGGTCCAACACCTCATCTGTCGTCCCGGTTGCCCTGTGCCCGCTTCTTCCTGCTGGTTCTCTGGTGTCAGCTACGCCATAGTAGCCTTTGTCCTTCAGCCATCATCAGGGTGGTCATCGTGCATGCACTGAGCTGTATGGACTTATCCCTCTACTTAGCTTGTGTCGCAGCTCTGGCCTTCCAGGTCCCACGATTGGGATTCAGTGCCCTTCCCTGCAATCTTTATTATTATTTGTTGCTTTTTTTTTTTTTTTTTTCAATTTGTTTAGTGTTCAGTTTTGGCCAAGTCCTTTGAAGATTTGTTGTTTTGTTTTTTGACATTTGTATTTTTCCTGTTCCTTTTCTACTTTATCATGAGTCAAATTAAGCTCCATTTTTTAAAAAATGTATTTGGTAGAGGGTCTCACTACACATCTCAGACTCATAGTGATCCTCCAGCACTGGAATGATACGCTTGTACCACCACACACAGATTTTATGGTGGCTCAGCACAACTGGGGTTGGGGCCAGCACAGTATGCAGTGCCAGGGATCAAACCCCAGTCCCTGCGCTTGCCTAAGCAGGCACTTAGTCCACTCAGCTATCTCACTGGCACTTCCATTTAAATAAATGAAGCCTCCCAGTTCATTTTCAGTTCACAGACTATGCTGCATACTGGTCTTTGTAGAAATCAACAGAGGTGGAATTATTAAAGTCTGCATAGCAGCTATTTTCTTTTGATGCAATTCATTTAGCATGTGGTCTAGCTCCAAATCTCATGGACAGCGGTTGACATTAGCATGAAAAGTGTTGGGGCTGGGGAGATAGCTCCGTGGCACAAGTGCCTGCCTGGCAAGTGCAAGGTCGTGAGTTTGAACCTCAGTCCCACCAAAAAAAAAAAAAAAAAAAAAAAAAAAAAAAAAAAAAACATGAAAAGTGTGCCGCTAAGACATTTGTACCCTCCTTGGTGGCCAAGGGGCCAAAGGCAGGCTGGGGAGCATAATGGGAGGCAGAGGTGTTGACAGGCAAGGGTTCACTGTGTTACTTTGCAACAGTGCTCCTGACTTCATAAGGACCCTGCTTTTTGATGAAGTTATCAAATTCTCTTCCAGAGCCCTCACTTCCTTCTCTTCTCTGGAACTCTCTCCCTTTCAGTATGCATGAGAAATACTTTCCATACAACCTGGCCCTGTCTCCCTACTTTTCTTTGTATGGATAAATGAGGTTTTTGCCTAGTTCTCTCAGATCAATTTCAATCCAATCAGCCCACTTTTTTTACTGTAGGATTTCTAGAGCTCAGTCTGGTCTGTTTGTGTTGGCTCATCTCCAAGCCAAGAAGTGTATTTACCATATCACGGAATTCAATCTGGGCTCCAGCTTCTATCAGCTTCTCCACTACTGCCAAATGTCCTTCCAAGCATGCTCTGTGCAGGGCTGTCCGTTTATACTGTCAGAGATTTTTGAAAAGAAAATAGTGATGTATACATGAGTGTCATAATCCTTTAAAAGGCATGAGACTGAGGAGTCTTATGACCTAATTGATAGAAACTCTCACATTTCTTCATGAACTAGCATTGTCAATGTCAGGTAGAATTGCAGAATTAGAGCAATTACCTTGCAACTGCGATTGGAGCTTCCTACCCCAAGCACTTGTAAGTGCTCAAAGGACTACACAGAGGAATGTGGACATAAAACTTCAAAACTATGTAAATGCTGACATCTCTCTTTCTTGTATTTTGCACCATTCTTGCTCATGAAACATTTGCCCTGTGTACCCAGTGTTTTTCCATCTAGAAGAGTTGGTAGGTTGCTATCAAAAACCCATTTCATGTTTAAGAAAATGGGAGACTCACTTTGCTTCGATCTTGTTTCACTTAATGGGGTCAAGCATACAAAAGGATTTGTGACTTTAGCAAATTGGCTCCCTAGGAATGAGCTGACAGTCTATTCAAACAGAAACAACTTGGGACACTATTTTACTCCAAGACCTGTGTTTGCAGAAAAGGAAACTAGTGACAGAGTGCAAATGACCTGTCCGAAACAAAACAATCAGGTATGATAAAGCTAGAATGGAAAGCCTTTAGATTCCCTGTCTGTTGCTGGTGTGCTTGCATCCAAAGATGATGCTAATATTGCATTTTTCCAAAAGTAGCTTTTTTAGCCTTGCCTTATTTAAATTCTGTCTCAAGAATCTAAGAAGATAAAGGAAAAATCACCCCAAATTATACATGTACCAAACAATCCGTGTGATCTCTTGCACTGATGCACAATTTGGGGGTGTCAGGAGGACCGCGGCACTCTCTCACTGTGCTCCAGAACAAATGGCAACAGCTTAGGAAGGTGTTTCAGACAGAGAGACTTGGGTACCATAATCACAAGGCCGCATCAGAAACACAGAATTAATGAGCTGCATTTTTAGTATGTTTTATAAGCCTTACCTCATCACACACATCTGGATTGTTCTTGTCTGACAAAAATTTTTCAACTACTGGTAGTTTATTCTCCAGGGCAGCCTTCAGGAATTGAGGCACATCCACAGGTTCTGTCTAAAGTCCCCAAAATAGTGTGAAAATTACTACGAGCTTGCGGACATTCGATGCCACCCTCCACTGCTAATTGTCCCACTGCAGCCCAGCATCTGACATGCAATGCTACAAAGTCAAACAATCCTTACGATGATTTGGGGCTCGGGTTCCTTCACGACGGGAACTTTAGTTTTTCTGTACTTTTTCCTTTTCTTCAGTTGAATGATAAGTTCAAGGTCTTCTAAATTTTCAAGCTTTGATCTTTGTTCTAGCTTTTTTTTTCTGAGCTAAAAAAGAAATTCAGATTTTACAAATAGAGCAAGTTGTACTGAAGCATTCTGGTGGTGGGTAAACAGAATGCGCAAGGTCTACAATAAGCATGTGTACAGTCTGAGCAAAAAATTAAAAATTTAAATAGATTTTTATTTCAACTTAGTGGTTTTACATTCAGGTATTTGGAGGCCTAATTTTCAGTTAAATACCTTCATATTTACTTCTTTTGCTCATTGAATCAGCCGTTGACAAACTAGAGACGTTATCTAGTCTATAAGCTACAATTTTGTAATTAATGTCATAAGCAAATCACACATTTCTATGGAATTCTTTATCTCCATAAAACATTAAAATTTTTAACTGAGGGGGCTGGGGAGATAGCTCAGTAGAATAAGCACTTGCCTGGCAAGCACAGGGTCCTGAGTTCAATCCCTGGTACCGCAGGAGGGAAAAAAAATTAACTGATCTAATAATATGTAAAAGAATCTAATAATATGTATTGAGTTCTGAAATACTCTCTTTCAGATTGTTCACTAATTAGGGCCTCCAGAACAGATTTTCCTGGGGCCATACTAAGTAGTACACATTTTACTTGTGTCAGTAAGTGAAGAAACTTCACTCAGTAGCAAAGATTGTGTCAGTACCAATAACAGCATGGCCAACAAGGATCCAGAGAACAAAAAGCCATGTTATTAAGAAAGAGGTCTTTTGCTCGGGATTAAGTAGACAATGTGTGGTATTAGATGCTCACTACACAAAATGATCTTTTTTTTTTTTTTTCTTTTGGTAACAGGGATGGAACTCAGGACCTTGTGCTTGCCATGCAGGCACTTATGCCCCTGAGCTATACAGCTGGTCCTCAGAATTATCTTTTTCAGTTTACCTTTCAATTAAAACTTCATGATGGTACATTATACCATTGGCTGAGAAAGATCATGGTCTTATGTAAGTATGCCTACAAGCCTGTTCTAGATACCCTGCCTCTGCTGCCTTATGAGTTGGAACTTGGTAAGGTCACATTTGTGGTGAGCTTTGATTAGTTTCTCAGTATTCTCTCCCCTTCCATCACACCCAGCCCCAGCCACCTCAGCCTCCCCTCACCAGAGTCCTCGGGAGGCCCTTACCTCTGCCTCACGCTGTTTCTCACTTTTCCACTGCTGCTCCGCCAGGCTCACATGGTGGCCTGGAAGAGTCTTCAGGTCCTCGTGCTTCTCCAAAGTAACAGCAGCTTCATACTCTCCATCCCTGAAGTCCCCAGGCAGGAACTCCCTCGCCTCTCCATTGCTGTTCTTCTTCCCTGTGACCTGCAAGACAAGATTTCAGGCTCAGATGCAGTGGTACCTATGGTGGGGGGTGGGGGGGCTTTCTCTACAGAAGATGCCACAGGATGCCCCATTCTTCCTTCCCCAGTGACAGCCACCCCCTATGGTGCAGTGTGCTGTCACCTCTCGAGCTGCACCATGTCACTACAGACATCCCAGAATTATGTTCAGGGCCTTGGTCAATCAAGGGTTAAGTAAGGCTGATTTTTCCCCAGAAAATTTACAAGCCTCCCTCTAGAACTCCTTCATGTTAAATGATTTTGATAACTCTTAGCCTTGAGTCATAAAGTTTCCAGCCTTTATTCTTGCACTAAAACATCATCTACCCTAAGGCACTTGACTAACTGCATTTGACTACACTATGGTAACAAAACCAAAGTAAAAGATAATAAGTAGGAAATATGCACAGAAATCATTCTTGGCAGCTCATTTTTTTCCAATTTCACTTTTTATCGCATAAACCAACTTTTTCCATACATGCCATTTTCCTTGAAAGAGAAGTGCACTTCAGCCTATAACTCAACCCCAAGATGAACCAGTAACATTACAGAGAAATAACATCTTACGTACCAGGTCCGCGACTTTCAGCACCATCATGTTGGCAGCTGGGGGTCTGTGCTTTTCTCCTGTGGGATGAAGCCCTGGAGCGTGCCCTGCTGCACTGCCCCACCTCAGCCGGCTTATATAGCTTGGGCTGGGTGAGATAATCTTCCAACCTGGGAACCCGAGTAACACCCCTTCTCCCGACAGTGGACAGCTCAGAGGCAGGTGAACTTTCATTCCAGACTCAGTGTCTGGGAAGCCCGTGAGGGAGGGGATGACGAGCTTGCCCCACTGAATATGTGAATCAGGAAGAAATGTGAGAGGGCCGTTCTGCTGGCAGTGACTACACCACTCAGCAATGTGAGTCATCCTATTTATCGAGAGGCCAGGGGACAGCTGTCTGTGCAGATTGCACCACATCACCGGCCTTTTTCCTTCTTTGTCAGCCTTCGTGACTGACCTATCAAGAAAATGTGAATGTGCTGCTTATCACACTGCCAGTAATATCTTTCTGATAGCCAGACTTCTCAGCGCCTCACTCGGGGGAAGTGGTGCGTCAGGACACTCTATTCCCGCGAGTAAACAGCCAGAGCAGAAGGGTGTGGGTCCTGATGGCACTTGTCTATATCTGTTTGGAATTCTTTGGAGTGATGTCGGGGGCTAAAATGGCCCCATGACATGCCACCTTACCATCATTATGGGAAACCGAAAGCATTCAGAAAGGCACTTTTATTTTATGGCGTCACTGGTCATAATTAGCCCATGCTGTGTTCTAAAACAGCGTGCTAACTGCAACACTTTTTTTCTTTAAAGTAGATCAGAGTAATCCAGAGATAGATTATATGAGACCAGCTATTAGTGATATCACAACCTTGACTAGGTCGTTGCAATACTGGTTTCAAATGCTGTGAAGTTGTTGAACATGCAGATTTGGGGATGGGAGTATAGTGTAGCACTTGTTTATCATTTTGAGACCTCTAAAGAAACACACACACACACACACACACACACACACACACACAAGTCTGCAAGCCCCACTCCAGGGAATGCTGGGTTGATTTTATGTTAAGTGGTCTGTCTTTTTCAAAGCACAAAGGTAAACCTGTATAAGATTTGAGGTACAGCCAGAGAGGTGACAGGCCTCTCTTTGGAGAAAGGTATCAAAGACCTCTGCTTCTGATTTTTCACCTCTGAGACATTAACTCATGAAAAATATTTAGGTTGTTTCATAGTCCAAGGTGAAACTGAGGTTACTATCTTCAAAGCTATTTATTTAAGGTCTAGCATTTTTCAGTAAAAGAAAGGAGACAGAGCAAGAGAAGAGGTGTGCTAGAGGGGGGGAGTGTTAATTAAAATGTTTCATTGACCTTTTTGTGTCTACCTCTCCTCAGACACCACTCAACAAACACTGCCACCACTCTCATTTTCCTCTTAAACCAATCAGCCAAGAGACATTAACACATAAAACCAAGACTCTGACACAAAGGGGTTCTTCTGGTAATACCTGTATCATGTCTCTGGCTTCTTAATGCTCTATTCTGAAAGGGAGGTACTTAAAGGGAATCTTGTCTTTTCTTAGAGATGGGCACAGTTAACATTATTTCCTCCAATCTCTTGAGGGAAGAAGCAGCCATCTGAACCATGCATGCTCTTTGATTCTTGTCCTGACCTAGACTGAGAGAGAGTGTGAAGAAATTTCTTTGAGAAAGGACCATGGATTCTTTAATGATTTTAAATTTGGAACCCCAGAGTTGGTCATGCCCTTAACCAAGTTTAGACGATAGGTCTCATTTTACAGAAAGGATACTGAGACACCAGGATTTAGGGAACTTGCTGCCAATACAGAGCTAGATGATGGGTGCCGGCCTGAGTGCTGAGTCAGTCTATCAGAAACAAAATTCTCAAGCCCAGATCCGGTTTCCTAGAGCACTTTCTACCCAGAGTCACTCAAAGCCCAGACAAGACTGGGAAAGGATCTTGAGTGCTCAAAACATCTGGTGAAAATTGGGTAAGGAGGGGCCCAGTAGGATAGCTCAGTGGTCTAAAGTGCCTGTTTAGGAAAGCTTAGGCGGCTGCAGGTACCGCGGTTCGATACCCGGCATCACATGCTGCGCCAGCCCTACCCTTAGGGCAGGCTGAGCCAGCCATAAAAATAAACAAACAAACCAAGTTCTGAAACAAGAAAAAAATAAAATAAAATAAAATAAATTCAAATTGGGTAAGGTGGCTTTCCAAACCTGATCTCCCCTCCAGTTATTCAATAAGCTCTCAAATTCTGGTTGAATCTACATAGGAAGCTCCAGCAAGACTTGAACAAAGTTTGTCAGAAAATAACACTTGATGCACACCTATAATCCCAGTGCTGGGGAGGCTGGAAACAGGAGGATCACTGCAAGTCCCAGCTGTGTAGTGAGACCTGGTAGCAAATACATAAAAAAGAATAAAAAGAAAGAAATTAACACAAGATTGTGCAATGGACTGACTTCAAGAAATGAGTGAGCTTTGTTAAGCAAGTTTCTACCAGGCTAATCTTTTTTCATGTTAATCAAGTTTGTCATGGAACTGGAGAGAACAGGCTTTTCAAAAACCAGTTCTAAGGTGTTGGGATATAGCTCAATGGCGTAAGCACCTGCTTGGCAAGCACAAGGTCCTGAGTTCAATCCCCAGTACCACAAAAGTAAACAAAAATTTAAAATAAAAGAGATAGAGAAGGTTATTACATAAAAAGCAGATTCTAGATACATTTAGATCATAAAAACACATAAGATAAATTATATTTTTAAAATAGCCCATATTCATAAATTCATAGAGTTAAACAATCAACTAAGAAGAGTTGCCTTCCATTCACTTTCAGAAGTTTCCTTCATGTAACCGTTAATCTAATGGATAAGTTCTGAAATTTCTGTATTTACAGTGATTATAGTTTCAACTTTGGGCATAATTTTTCCATACCAAAATAAATGAAAACAACAAAGCCTTTCGTTCACTTGCCAATCACTTAGCAATACAGTATCAGCCCTCTGACAGCAGCGTGAGCAGGGGAATAATCCCTGAGCTTTGCTGGTGTTGCTTCACATGTATTTTCTTTCTCCTCTCAAGATTTAGGTATTTTTTATGCGTGAAATGAAAGTAATCAGAATTACAACCCTGTCCCTAGCTGGAGGAAGTAAAAGGTACAGACGTGGACCTTGCAGCACCTCTTGTTGACACCCTGGAATTGAAAATGGCACACAACACAACCCGATTTCATGTACCACATCTCAGCTCTGGTAGGTTCTGGCCTGAGTATAGGCTGCTAAATGATCACGGCCCTGGCCCAATGTGGCTGACTCCCCACCACAAGAGCTTACCTCCCTAATGACTGGCCACTTCCTCCTGCTTCCCCACTCCAGCCCTGCTTCCTTTTACCTTTCCACGCACACAAGGCAGCCCCCAGTCAGCCCTTTGTGTGTCCCTGAACCTGCTCCTCGACCTCTGGCCCTAGCAAATGTCCATAAAGTCTCGCAGACTTCCCCATCTCCCTGCCCTTGATCTTCTCCATCTTTTCATAACTAAGGAAGACTCCCCTTTCCCTTACATCTGCCTTTTTGCGGCCCCCACGCACGCAAAACCTAACAAGCTCCACTTCTGTCACTACAAACAAATCTACTTGTTAGCTTAAAGAACTAGATGATTTTCATGGATGGAGAGCCATGAAATATCTTACCTAAATGTGTTCCCTTTATAAACAATGTAGTCCACTTTTCACAGTGATCATTTGTATTTGCTGCAATTGAAGGCACTTGTAGCACATAAAATTTTATTGTCAGTAACAGTCTTTGTCCTTAAAACATCCAACTCAGTGCTCAGAGCTAGGGCCCCAGTGGCTGCAGGCAGGCTCTGACATAGAGAACCCCTTGGTTCCCTGTCTGCACTTCTAGCTGCTCCTCGGCCACCCCTCTTCATAGTCTTTCAATCCCCAGCAGCTGTGCACCTTCCTGAGCTCAGAGACATGGCTGCCTTAGCCTGCCCGGGAGCCCAAGAATCCTTATAGCCCTGCATGGCAGTCACGTGTCTGAAAATTCTAGAAGGGGTTATAACAGTGAAGCAAACAAGGTTTAAGGTTCTTTCCCCCTGATTTGCCAACTAGAAATGAAACCATGTATTGGAAATACAGAAACATACTAGGGATTTTAAGGTAGAATTGTAGTACCTGCCTTCATCTCCGCTCCAAGAACAGAATCAAGACTAAGATGCTTTCACCCAGGGTTCTAGATTAGACATTCACCCAAACTACTCTGAGCCAACAGAGTTCCCCACAATGGAAAGTTCCTTTCTGCAACATCAGAGGCCTTTAAGCCCTAGAGATAGGTAAAGACTTTAGATCTCACTCCCAGACTTGACAGCAGGTGCCTGTTACAGTAAGGAATGTCTCAGCATGAATTCTGCCGTGTACATCGATTCATGCGAGGCAACAGGCCCAATTGCATGAGTAGTTCTGTACACTCAGCAAAGCCCAGCCCACTGTCCAGCATCAGTGATTTACTCGGAAGGCAATGAAACGACATCCCTGACAAGGATTTCAGCTCACTCTTGTGTGGAGAGCACAAGGTTTGAGGCTCCTACCGCTGGCTATGGGCATAGGACTCTTAAAGACACAGAAAAGTGTCTGACCCATAACAGAGCTAAGCAAATATTTAGTTGCGGCATGGCAGGATTCATAATCATCTCTTCTGGCCAAATCACACATCTCAATTCTCTTTCTAGTCATTAGAAATGATGCCATTTCTAGTGGTAATTAACAATCTTCTAGCACTAATCAGAGGTGAAGTGTTTGGGTGGCCTCCCGTGGAGTGGGAGAAGCTTATTACCATCTTTCAAATGCTAACTAACCCTGACAAGTGCAGTTCCTCAGGGAGACTGAGCTCAACTAACCTTTCCTAAGCAAACAGTCTTCGGGCTGTGTGCATTTTAGAACCAAGTTGTGGAGCTTTGTCTTTTAAAAAAAGTTCATGCTCACAGCTCACTCCAGGTTAATGAAAGCCAAATCCTTAAAGATTTGGTATTTATTTATTTATATACAACTTGATATTTAAAAAATGTTTCCAGTTGGTTTTCGCCTGGACCCAGCACTGAGACCATCATTCCAGTGTATAATTTTAAAGGAATATGTATGCAAATACATTATGTACAATGTGTATCCTTGAAGTAATAGGCAGTTCAGCAACCCTTATTCTACTCTTACGAAGACTATGAAGACAAACACACAAAAAATTTACTCGCTCCAATTGGGCATGATGGTACACACCTGTAGCCCCAGCAGTCTGGGAGCCTGAGGCAGAAAGGTTGCAAATGTGAGCCCAGTCTGGGCAATTTTGCAATTGAGCAAGACTCTATCTCTAAATACATAATTAAAAGCACTGGGGCTACAGCTCAGGGCAATGACCGTGGGTACAATATGCAGTACCACTTAAAAGCAAAAACAAAACCAAAAGAAAACAGGCCACAGCTCAAGCACACGTCTAGCAAGCTCCAAACCTTAGGTTTGATCACCTGCACTAGAAAAAAATAAATAAATTTCAGTATTTATTAAGCCTGAGTGTGTGCTACTTTATTAGAACTGAAACATAGTGTTCACTATTCACACAAATATTCTTAATGTCTTGGAGTTTATAGTGTTACTGATATCCTCAAGTGAACACTGCATACAGATGATGTGACATGTGCCACAATTCAAGGAAGCAAGATAGTTACCTGGCACAAGTGCCTGCCTGGCAAGTGCAAGGGCGTGAGTTCCAACCCTGGCCCCATCAAAAAAAAAAAAAAAAAAAAAAAAAAAGTGAGTCCAGGTAGCAGCCACCAGTGTGTGTCAAGGGCCTGAGAGCAGGAACCAGGGAACCTGGCTTCCACTCTTGGCTTTGAAGTGTCAGTGGGTGCCAGTCCTCTCATCTCTTAAATTTTGAATCCTAAAATTTTAAACAGAGAGTTTTCAACAAAATGATTTATAGGGCCCTAAGGTTTCACAGAGGCTTCAAAATCATTCAAAAAGTAGAAATAAACATTCATAACTTCTGCACAGTTGGCCCCTGGGAAAGCCGATTCTCTATTTCCTCTAAAATCAGAAATAGGCCAGTGAGATAACTCGGCGTTCTAAAGCGCCTGCTTAGGCAAGCTTGGGCAACCGCAGGGACCAAGGTTCGATCCCCAGCACTACATGCTATTCCAGCTCCACCCCCAGGGCAGGCTGAGCTGGCCATAATATAAAAAAAAAAAAAAAAAAAAAAACTAAAGCTGGGCATGGTGGCACATACCTGTAATCCCAGCACTTGAGAGGTTGAGGCAGGAGAATCAGTGCAAATTTGAGACCAGCATGGGCTACAAAAGTGCTCAAGGCCAGTCTGAACTGCATAGCAAGATCTTGTCTCAAAAAGAGACAAAAAAAAAAAAAAAAAAAAAAAAAAAGAAAAAATTACATCTTCTGTTAGCATGAATAGAAATTTAAAGACCAACTTAGAACCAAAATCCTATCAAAGCAGTGGAAATTTTGAACATACTTTCCAAATTTCTCATTTGCTAAAAAGAAAACAAACAAACAAACAAACAAAAAAACCAAGCTTAGAGATTCTGATAAAGCCTCCTCCCTTATCCAGCTCCTCTGAGAATCCTTGTGAAGCGCTTGCCTTTGCAATAAGTGGCCAGAAGGGGCTATCGGGGACTTTCAAACTTATTTCTCCAAACAATAGGTTATTGTCGAGTCCTCCTCCACAGATTCTCTTCGTCTTAGGCAGAGACTTTGGCACTTAACATTCTGAGGCCCCAGTGAGGACGGCTGCACTGTCTAGTGCAGGGCCAAGAAGAATGGGCACCTGGGGGCAGAAGCAGTTAAAAAGGTGAAAGCATAGCGATGCCCCCTCAGCTCTCTAAAAGGCTAAATTTAATTCATGAGATGAAATTTCACCGAATGGACAATGGATGATAGATAGTTGAGCCTGAAGCAGTTTTTAAAAAGAAGTCTGATTGTCATGGCAACACCTTGAAAAGATTTTGATGCAACTCTGGAATTACTTCACATCCAATTACATAGCAAATCCACTTGGGAAGAGATAAGTGCTTCAGTGACTGAAAACATGGAAGAAAATCCATTTAATGTTTCTAGCCATTTATTACAGGAGGGGAGAATTATTTTTAACATGCAATTTCTGACTTCAAGAAGAAGTATTGGAAACAAAAATTTTTTCTTGATGTAGTTTGGAGTTTCTCAGTAAAAGATAAAATGGCCCAAGGCATCTTAACGATACATTATTCGGCAAGAAGTTTAGGGTCCCATGAGATGACTCAGTAGCCTAAAGCACCTGCTTAGGAAAGCTTAGGCAACCGCAGGGACCAGCATCACATACTGTGCCAGCCCCACCTCCAGGGCAGGCTGAGCTGGCCATAATATTAAAGATAATAATAATAAGTTTAGGTTCAGGAAAAAGTGAGCGGCACTGGAGCCATTCCTTTGTCATCAAGAGGGGCCAAGCCAGCACTGGTGGCAGGCAGGATCCTCTTCCTTCAGCACTTCCCTTTGCAAACATTGTGACACTTAGAATCCTACTACAAAAAGTTAAAATTTATGTTTATGTCATTGAAACCTCCATGAACTTGCCCCTCTGCTGGTATAATTTTCATAAATATTTTTTACTTTGGTTTACCCCCACACAACCCTATCCTCAGTACAGGGGATCAAACTTGGGACCTTATGCTTGCCAGGCAGGCACTTATGCCACTGAGCTATCTTCCAAGCTCCAGTAATTTTTATTTTGGAAGGTAAAAATGACTTCAGTGTGGTCCAGTTTGGTGCCCTAATTACAGTTATCAGAATAGGGATGACCCCCGAAGAGGTTATACGTGCATGTATGTAATTTACTCATTCAGTAGGTGTTTCTGTAGCTTGTTCTTGTTGGGCAACCTGCCATGCATTTCCTGTGTAAGAAAAACACATCATCGCTGACACAGAATTCTTGCCAAAATACTTAGCCTGAATCCAGTCATGAGGCAACATTCAGACAGTCAAAATGTGGGACATTCGACAAAATAATTAGCATGGACTCTTCAAAAGGGTCAATGACTAGAAACATGAAACAAAACAGAAGAATCCAGGGATGGTTCTCCTTAAAAGCAACTAAGGAGCATGAATCTTGGTTAGATCCTGTCATTTTAGACACAGAAGGACAATTGGAAAAATATGGATGGAATTTTAGACAGAATTATTGACTTAATGATAGTTTTCTTATGTAGGATAATGGTTTTGCGGTAATGTGCAACAGTGCTCTTATTCTTAGGAGATGTGTTTTTCATTTCTGAAGAATTTAGGAATGATGTATTGTGCCTTCACATAGTTTAACAAAAAAGAAAGAAAGAAAGGCGCATGCAGAAAGAGCACTTTCAGTTGGTAAACCTAGCGGAAGAGCACACGAGTGTACTGCTGCACTATTCCATCAGTTCTGCACACCTTTCAAAACTTAAAGGCCCAGCTAAACAACTCAGCGGATTAAAGCACCTGTAAGCAGTCTCAGGGGCCAGCGGTTGGATCCCTGGGCCTACTGTGCCAGGCTCACCTCCCAGGCACGCTGACACGGCGATTGAGACTGGGCATGGTGGCATGCACCTGTAATCCCAGCTCTTGGGAGACTGTAAACAGGTGGATCACTACAGAGTGAGACCCTGAACATCCTGTAGACTCTTCCCTAAAATACAAAAAAAAAAAAAAAAAAAAAAAAAAAAAAAAAAAAATTACAAAAAACAAAATATAAAACAAACAAACAAAAAAACCTTAAAAGCAATAGGGCCAGCCAGATAGCTCAGTAGATAGCTCAGTCTGTTTAGGCAGACACAGGGGTCGGGAGTTTGATCCCGAGCATGCCATACCTGACCTGGCCTCGTCCCCAGGGTGTGCTGAGACTTGACTGAGACTGGGTGTGGTGGCCCACACTTGTAATTTCAGCACTTGGGAGGCTGAAAACAGGAGGATTGCTGCAAGTCCGATCTGTGTAGCGAGACCCTGTAGATCCTGTACTAAATACATTTAAAAAAAAAACAAAACACTTTAGTAGCATAATTGCAGATCCCCAGGAGCACTATAAACTCCATTGGGCAGGAAAGGTTGGTTCCTCTCATTGATGTACAGCACCCTGGTACATAGTCACAGCCCAGAAATTTAATGAGAAGTACACGAAAGAATAAGGTAGCCCAAGCTCGGGGGTCAGAGGGAGAGGACAGATGCCGGGAGTGGCCAGCCTGCTGGCAAGGCGCCCCGACAGTCAGCATTTCTGAGAGGCTCCCTGGAGCCACAGAAATGCCACAGAATAAGGCCGCTGTGGGCTGTGCTGTCTTGGCTGCATCAGATTTTGGCACAGACTGCTGGTCAAAAAGTCGGGCAAAGAGGACACACTTGGCCCAAATGGCTGAGCCATGACTGTGTTCTTCCACCTGCCACGGCGGGACCCGAGATGGCACAGAGACACTGCTGCTGGGAATCTGAAAACGTGAGTGTCAGAAGACACTGGCTCAGCAGCCCTTACGTTCAGAGCAAAGTCAGAACATAAATTCAGCTTCAGGAATCCAGATGTCGTTAGCTCCCACTTTGCTGTAGGTTGACATTGAATCTTGCAGTAAACCAAGAGCTGACTTCACTGTATCACCCAAGTGACATCTTATATTAAAAAGATGATTTTCTGAGATTGTACCATCTGGTGACTGATTACATCATTTCTACACTATAGTATCAAGGAAACATACATTAAGAAATGGCCAAAATATGAGTAAAATAAAAATGGCCCTAGAGGTTGATGGAGAAGGGTACCACAGCAGTGGCAGAACTGCGCAAGTTTTTCCCTCCTTTCTTTTTACTTTTCTAGAATTCTTTTCATCCTTCTTCCTACCCCCTCCTCACCTCCACTGTAAGGCTGAGTGAGGGTCTGTTTAGCTGTCAGAGCCTCCAGAAGTAGAGCCATGCCCCTCCGACCTGACTGGTTGAGGAAGAAGCCGAGGCCGCCTGAAGCAGAAGCTCCGCGCAGGCTGTCCTCTCCTCCCCGCGCAGCCCTGAAGGAGGTGACGTGCCCTCCCCCTCTTAGAAGGAGCGCGCAGCGGCAGCGCTTTCTCAGCTGAATTCACAGAAAGGGACTAGCCTGCTTGGGAAACAGTGTTCTGCTTCCAACACAAGCGGATCTTTTCACAAGGAGCGAAACTGTAACCCCTCCAAGAACTCTGCTCTCTTTTGGGGAAGAGGCTCTCAAATTTCACAAAAGAATTTATAGAGCAGACTGACGCCTCTGGGGTTGGACTCAGCTCTGGACTCAGAGCAGTATCTGAAAAGGGACAGGCCCCCTTCCTGGCTGTGCCCAGGCTGGGGATTGTTTACCAGGGGGTGAAAACCTCCCCTCACTGAAAAGGAATGTTTGGCAAGGAAGCGGCCCCTAGAGCCCCACTGAAGGCTCCCGCGAGGCTGCTTGGCGGGTCCTGAGCAGCAACCTGGTCTAACAGCACTGTGCAGAGCAGGGAGGAAGATGGGGTCACCGGAGCTTTGGGGTGTTGAAAGCAATCTCTGCTTTGTCTTTTTTTTATGTTTACTACAGGGTCTACAGGGCCTCACTACACAGCTCAGAGTCGTAGTGATCCTCCTGTTTGCAGCCCTCCGAGCCCTGAAATTGCTGACGCACCCTACCATACCCAGTCTTAATTGCTGTCTCAGCAGCGCCAGGTCAGCACAGCACACCAGGGATCCAGGGATTGAACCCCGGTCCCTGTGTCTGCCTAAACAGGCCCTTCAGGCCACTGAGCTATCTGGCTGGCCCTTGCTTTGTCTTTTCTAGGTAAATTATGGATGGCAAAATAACAAAAGAGTATTTTTTAATGGGAAATGGGAGATCAGAAACTATAATACGGGGACATACCTGATTCACTTGCACAGGCATTTTTCTGATGGGACATACCACTTAGCTTTGTCACCAGGTGCTTTGCGTTGGGCCTTTGAAAGTCATATTTAGAAAGTACTGAGGTGATAGGGGTTAAGTTGCTCTGCTTGCTGACATCCACGCTTCTATGAAATGGAGAACGTTGCGGTCCTTATGCGGAGGCTCTGGAAACTATACTCCTTGGTATCTCCTCTCCAGCAGCGGCAGCGGGCCGCGAGCAGCCCCACCCTGCTGCGTTCTGTTGTCCAGGAGTCTTCACAGTGGCATTCCAAGGCCCACCCCAGTGCTCACCGGCAGCCCAAGGTCTGCCGCTCGGCTCCTCTTGTGGTGACAAACTGAAAGCATAGTTCACATGCCTCCTCCTCCTCTCCCTGCATTCCAGGCCGGCCCAGCTCTGAAAAGGAAACAACCACAAACCGAAGGGGATACTTTATTTTTATACAGACATTGTTTAGATTGTGCACTAAGCCGGTTTGCAGTAAGTACTTTCCGTGTTGCTCCAGTTAATCCCTTTGATCACGATCACGCTGGTATTTTTAATAAATGAGGAAATAAATGAATGCAGGGGTTAATTAAATACCCAAGGGAGGGCCTGCGAGCGTAGCTCAGCGGCATAAGTGCCTGCTTGTCAAGCGCAATGTTCTGAGTTTGATCCTGGTACCAAAATAAAAGTAAGTAAATTAAATATTCAAGGCATAGCAAGTCCAAAACACCTTTATCATGGTAAATCTCATGACAACCAAGCACGCTGCATTTGGGAATCATTACCAGAAGGCTTTGTCAAGTTCTGACCTCGTCACCTTCAGAACAAGCGTTCTTTAAGGCGCAGCATCAGAAGCTGCGCTTCCACTGTTTGTCAAAATCTCTGCTGGAATAACACAAGTCACTGCGCTTTGCGAAGACCCTCTGCCTGGGAAACAGCAAGAAGGGGAGCAAAACGTGTGCTTGTACACCAGTAAATAAATTAATGTAAATATTTAGTAAATAAATTGAAAATAAACCTAAGTGAAGTAAGTGCCACTATTAAAAGACAGATATTTTTATGGCCTGGTCACTTCACTTGTGGGTAAATACCAAGAGGACCGAAAGCGCAGCTCCAAACAATGTTCCCTCACCCACGTGCACAGCAGCCTCATTCACACTAGTCACAGTGGGGAAGCAACTCCAGTATGCACCCGTGGGTCAATGCATAAGCAATATGCCTGTATGGTTTAGGACTGACAAGTGCCCCCCAGGACTCACGTGCTCAGAGGCGGGGCTTTCAACAGTTGACCGGCTTGTGAGTTCTGTAACTTCATTATTGAGTCAACTCATTGGTGAGATCATAATTTGGTGGCATTATTACAAGATAATTAACATGGGCAGGGGGGTGACTGTATTTGGAACCTTGCTTCTTCTCAGTTCCCTGCTTCCTGGTCTGTCACTCTCCCCTGCCACAGTCTTCTGTCATAGTGTTGCTGCCCCTGTTCCAGCCAATGAAGCATCGACCAACATAATATATATATATATATATATATATGTTTTTTAGGGCCAATGAGGCAGCTCAGCGGACTCAACACCTGCTCAGGCAAGAGCAGGGACAGGATTCAATTCCTGGCACCACATGGTACGCCAGCCCTGCCCGGACTCACTGAGGCTGCAAAGGAGTTCGGTCCTGGTGGTGTGTGCCCATAATCCCAGTGCCAGGGAGGCTGCAAACAGGGGAATCACTGTAAGTTTGCGTTGCATAGTAAGATCCTGCAAAGAAAGAAAGAAGGAAAGAAAGGAAGGAAGGAAGGAAGAAAGAAAGAAAGAAAAGAGTAGCTCTACAAAGGAAGAAAATTCTGACATGTACTACAACATTGCTGACCCTAGAAGACATTATGTTTAATGAAATAAACTTGGAAGACAAACGCTATATGATTTTATGTACATGAGAGACAGACTTACAGTGGCTGAAGGCATAGGAAGTAAAATGGGGTTTCCAAAGGCTTTGGGGGAGAAACAGGTTATTATTAATGAATGTCAAGTTTTAGTTTTACTAGAGGAAAAGAAGCATGAAGCACATTTGGTCAGCTTCTCACTGCTGTGATCATAAACTTCAAGAAAACCACTGAAGCCAGGTGGGTGGTACATGCCTGTAATCCTAGCACTTGAGAGGCTGAGGCAGGAAGATGGCCACAAGTTCAGGGCCATTATGGGCTACAAAATGAAACCCTGCCCCCCCCCAAAAGAAAATAAAAACAATTTAAAGAAGACTTACTTTTGCTCATGGTTTCAGTCCATGGTGATTCAACTCTGTCCCCGTCACTCTTCTCTCATTGCTGAGCCAAATACCCAACACCCAAAATGAAGGAAGGAAAGGTTTATTTAGCTCACAGGTACTGAAGGTTTCAGTCCATTCCAGGCTGGCTCTGAGGCAGAGTTGCACAGGGCACAGAGCAGCAGTCGATGGCGGAACCAAAGACGCCGAGGAGCCAAGGGAGGAGGAGCAGCGACAGTTGGCCACAGAGAGCAGGTCTGTCTCTCTGTCTCTATTCTTTTCATTCAGGCATCTGGCCCAGGCTGGGGGAAGTACTCAAACCTGTAATCCCAGCAGCACTCAGACCCATAATCCCAGCCTTGGATCACCTAGAATCCCAGTGGATCATGATTAAATCTCAAACTCTAGAAGCCCCCACCCAATGACTGTATGAGGCTCTGGGGGCACAACTAGACACAAACCATAGCAAACTCCATTGCTCCAGGCCTGGTGATGAGGCAGAAACATGGCAGAAGAGACGGCAGAGCTAAGCTGCTCACGTGGGAGCAACCAGGAAGAGGGACAGATCCAGAGAACAAAGGGCTAGCGACCACAGCCCCCAAGGCCATGCCCCTCTACTCACTCTCTTCAACCAGGTCCTGTCTCCTCTTCCATCACTATCCAATAACCACGCTCCCAACTATGATTTCATCAGTGGATTGATCCAGCAGTGCAGTTAGGAACCTCATAGCGAATCACTTCCAAAAAGCCAGTCAGTAGCCAAGCCTTCAACACAATGATCCTTTGAGGGAACATTTTGGACCAAACTATTAAAAGTAGGACAGGCACAGATATGTCAGGCCTTGAAGGTCCTGTTCAGGAACCTGGATTCCAGCTGAAGTCACGCTATGGTGCCTAGGCCGAGACTTCCTTAGACATCTTCGTAAATACCACCTGACATACAGAAAATTTTAAACCATGAGTAGTTTTCATTTTATGGTTTTTGTCAACAAATAAAAATAAAATATTGAAATTTAAATTCGGAAATCTATTTTATGAAAACCACAACATGGA
>PVJA010020905.1:0-36422 GCA_004027025.1 Myocastor coypus | reverse complement strand
TTTTTTTTTTTTTTTTTTTTTTTTTTTTTTTTTTTTTTTTTTTTTTTTTGTCATGAATGAGTGTTGGACTTTGTCAAAAGCTTTTTCTGCATCTGTTGAGATGATCATGTGAGTTTTGTCTTTGGCTTTATTGAAGTGACGTACTACATTTATGAATTTGTGTATTTGTGTATACTGAACCATCTTTGCGTTCCTGGGATAAACCTCACTTGTCCAGATGTGTAATTATCTTGATGAATTGTTGCATTGTGTTCGTTAGGATTTTATTGAGTATTTTTTCATCTATGTTCATTAGGGAGATTGTTCTATAGTTGTCTTTTTTTTTGTTGTTGGGTCTTTCTCTGGTTTTGGCATCAGAGTAGTACTTGCCTACAGGAATGAGTTTGGGAAAAAATTGCTTTCTTTTAAACTTCATTGAAGAGTTTAAGAAGAGTTGGTATTAAATCTTTTCAATTTCTTGTAAAATTCAGCTGTCAATCAGGACATGTGCATTTCTTTGTTGGTAAGTTTATTTTTTTAATTACATTTTCAGTTTCACTCACTGAGAGTTGGTTATTCAGAATCTTTTAAGTGTATTTATTTATTTATTTATTTATTTATTTGGTACTGGGTCTTGTGGCACAGCTTAGACTAATAGTGATTCTCCTGTCTCAGCCTCAACAGCAATGATTACCGATGTGTGCCACCACATCTGGTTTCAGTGGCCAGCACAGTGTGCCCAGTTTTCTGGTGCCAGCACAGCATGCAGAAGTGGAGATTAAACTCATGTGCTTGCACTTTCCAGGCAGGTGCTTAGACTGCCAAACTATCTCCCTAACGCTTATCTTTTAAATTTCTACGGGGTCTGTAGTTATTTCACCTGTTTAATTCCTTATTGCATTAATTTGAATTTTCTTTCCTTTTTTATAAGTTTGATTAAGGGTTTATTAATTTTATTTATTCTTTCAAAGAACCAACTCTTTGATTTGTTAACTCTTAGTATTGTTTTCTTCATCTCCATTGCATTAACATGTGCTCTGATCTTTATAATTTCTTGCCTTTGGGTGGTGAGCTTGACTTGCTCTTATTTTTCTAGGAGTTTGAGGTGCATCATAAGATTGTTCATTTGAACTTGTTCTGTTTTCCTGATGTAAGAATTTGCTCCTATAAATTTCCCTCTAATGAAAGCTTTCATTACATTCCACGGGTTCCAGTAAGTTGTATCTTCATTTTTGTTTGATTGTAAATATTATTTAATTTTTTCTTTAATTTAATCTGTGACTCACTGGTTGTTCAGGAGGGTATTATTTAATTTGAATGTATTTATGGAGTTTTTTTTTTTATCAAACAGTTTCATTGCACTATGGTCAGATATTACTTATGGGATAATTTCAGTTCCTCTGCATTTACTTAAGCATGATATATGTGCTGATATATGATCTATTTTGGAGAACACCCAGTGTGCAGCTGAAAAAAGAACATTATTCTGACACTGTTGGGTGGAACACTCTGTAAAGGTCTACTAATTCCATTTCTTCACAATTTTGGTTTAGATCTGTTATTTCTTTGTTGATTTTTTTGCCTAGTTTATCTATCTCTTTTTGTTAATGGCATATTAAAACCCCCCACCACAATTGTGTTAGCATTTATTTGATTTTTCATGTCTATTAAAATTTGTCTTACATAGTTGAGTGTTCCTACATTGGGTTCATGTATACTTATGATTAGTAGCACTTCCTATTGCAGTTTTCCCTTAACAAGTATGTAGTGATCTTCTTTTTTTTTAATATTCTTTTTAAAAAATTTTATTTTATTTATTCATTTTTTTCTTGTTTCAGAAATTTTGCTTGTTTGTTTGTTTTATTTATTTTTATGGCCAGCTCAGCCTGCCCTGAGCGCAGGGCTGGCGCAGCATGTGGTGCCGGGGATAGAACCACGATCCTTGCAGCCGCCTGCAGGCGCTTTAGATAACTGAGCCATCCTGCCAGGCCCCATAGTGATCTTCTTTATCTCTTTTAACCACTCTTGGCTTAAAGTTCACACTGTCACCAACCAAAGTAGTCATCCTGTTTTCTTCATGTTCGTTTTGCATGGAGTATTGTTTTCTATCCTTTTGACTTTCAGCGTATGAATTTCTTTTTTGGTTAAATGTGTTTACTGTATGCAGCACAATACTGAATTTTGTTTCTTGACTCTGCCACTCTGCCAGTCTGCTTCTTTTGGTTCATGAATTGAGGCCATTTACATGGATGGTTATAACTGATATGTATTTACTGACCATTATGTTACTTTGCTCCTGTACTTTTCTATTTAACTGCTTGCTCTGCTTGGTAGTTAATATCTGTTGTTGCCCATGAAGCTGTATACATTTTTGTCTCTTTTTCAGAGTATCTGTCAATATTCCTTATAGGATTGCTTTGGTGGCCATGAATTTCTTTAGTTGTTGTTTGTCATGGAAATATCTCTCCCTTTAAATTTGGTAGATAGTTTTGAAGGGTGTGTGAATATGGACTGGAAGTTGTTTTGAGGACCTAAAATACTTCAACTCCAAGTTCTTCTTGATTTGGTTTGGGTTGAGAAATCTTCCATGATTCTAATGGGCTTTCCATTATAGGCGATCTGTTTTTTTCCTCTAAAAGCTTTATGTTGTTTTGTTAAATTTCTTTTTTTCCCCAAGCAATGAGAGAGTCTATTGCAGAAAATAAAAGAAGTAATGGGAAAAATAACAGGAATAGTTTATAGCTAAGGAAATTCAGATGAGATTTCATGAACACATCCCACAAATGAAGTTGTGCTGTGAGCCTTCTACATTGCATCACTAATTGGCTTCCATGAGCAGTACTTTAAAGCCAGTATGTTGCCCTGTTCAGCAATGGTTTCAAGTAGAAAGTCAGTCCTCAATTTTTCAACATTTGACACCAGAACAGAGTCCTATGTGGGAGTGGCATCTGAAGGGTACAGGTACTCCTGGGTACATGTGCTCCAGTGCATCCCTCTCACTGGCAATCCCAGTGTTGAAGTGGTCAGAAGAGAAATGAAGATTATGGGCAATAGCGTTTGAAAGTCCCTGGGCCTTCAAGGTTCTTCCAGAAACATTAGCATCCAAAGGCAATGATAGCATCAGCTGCAGAAAGGATCTGCTTTCCTTTCGAATGCTTGTTAGCTTGAATTTGTTGAAAACCTAACTCACAACGCAGTGAGGCTGATAATCTCTTATAAGTATATTCTCATAAAAAAGCAAATAACTGTAGAAGAACTTCAATTCATTTTAAAGAGAAAAAAAAATAAGAAATCATGGCCAGGGAGGTAGCTCATTGGCATAAGTGCCTTTCTGGCCAGCATAAAGACCTGAGTTCAATACCTCTTCCTCCAGAGCTGATGCCGTGGCCACCAGGGCTCATCCTAGAGTCCTCACCAGGCTCTTTCTCAGGCTTCAGGCCACTCAGGGTGCCAGGCTGTGGGCGCGTGCCATGGAGCCAGGCAAGTGGTTTGTGTCACGTGCCCTGCTCTGTTAAATTTCTGAGATCTTGATTATGAGTCTGGGTGTACATATGTTTTTGATAATGGCTAATTGGAGTCCTCTATGCTTCACTGATTTTTATGTCAGAATCCATGCTTGGAAAACTGTGCTACTACTTCTGTAAATAGTCTTCTTATGTCATTTATGTTAACTCTTGTTGTTTCATTGATACCTATGAGTCTTATTTTTCCTTGCACCATCTTACCACTTTTGCATTGTTATTTCCTAGTTCCTTGTCATTTTTAAGAGATCTTTCCTTCTGTGTTCACTAGCTACAATGCTGTCATCAGGATCTGAAAGTCTCTTCAGTTTTATTTAAGTGTTTTTGCCAGCTTTCTATTGAATTCTTAATTTCCTGGGTATCTATTTGAATCTGTTTCATGCATTCTAGTTCTTTCCTATATTGTTTGTTCAGAGTTCACATTCCCCCTATTTTTTTAATTATGTCTTCATTAGATGTGTTGATCAATTCTTTCATGATTATTGTCATTTTTTTAAACTGAGAGATGATTTATGACCTGATTTCTTCAGTAGCCTGATGAAGTGTGACTTGTAAGTGCTTCTACCTCTTTGTCTCCTGGACTTGTTCTGTATGGGCCGGAGGTCTGAGATTGAGTTTGCTCCTTTGTTTTGACATTTTTTTAAGCTTTCAATGTTCATCCAGCCTCAATACTGACAGTAGGAGGGCAGTGGCAGGTAGCACGGTTCTCACAACAGGGTAGGGAAGGGTAGGATCCACCAGTGTTTCCACTACCTGCAGGAGAGGCAGCTGCAGCTCAGCCAAGCTCTGGCAATGGTGGCGAGAGGGTGTGAGGCAGGACTTCTGAGGTGTCAGTTAGGGCATTAGCCTGCATTCTAACAGTGGGAGAAGAGCCACAGCTCAACCAAGCTCTGGAGCCTGTGGGGTAAGTGGATCAGTTGTTTGGTTTTGGAAGTGAGTAACACAGACATGATCTTCTGCATTGAGAATGCCTATTCTTGAACATATCTATGCCTGTGAACTTAATGCATGGCTTCTAATATGCATGCTATATTTGAAAAACATTGCCTTTTCCATGTATTTTTTTTAAAAATTACACAAATTGTGTCAATCAAGAACTCCCAATCTAACTTTTAATTTGTTTACTCAACATTATGATTTTGAGCTGTATACATGTAGCTGTATGTAGGTATGATTCATCCCTTTCTGACTGGTATAGTATTTCATGACATTTACCTTCCCCAATCCTATAGTAATACAATGCCAGTTACCCCAAAGTGTCACCACAAACAACTTTGCAAAATGAACATTTGTCTATCTTCTTGTATACTTTTGGGAGGTTTTTCTGTAGTAGGTCTCCAGAGGTATAGGTATAGGTATAGGCCTACACCTACTTAAATACTACCAATTTTGTGGTACAACAACGAGGAAGTTGTTTCAAAATTAATCATTGAAAAAGGTGAAAATATGAACACCTCAGAAACAGGAATGCAGAAAAATAGTGTTAAAACTATCTATGATTAAAATATATGGATTATAAATAGCTGCACAGTTTTCACTAGTAACATTTAGCATGTAGGTAGGTGTTAAAATGAAATTTAGCTATAAACACATTATTTTACTTCATAGACACTGAGTACTTCTACTTGGTTCTATATACTAGATTCAGTGCATAAATATCTATAAAATATATTCTTATGTACTTAAATCATGATGAACTGCTTCATTTGACTTTGATGAATAATAAAGTAATGTTTTTTTTTGTTTTTTTTTGGTTTTTTTTGTCTTTTTGAGACAAGGTCTCACTATGCAGCTCAGGCTGGCCTTGAGCTCACTTTTGTAGCCCAGGCTGGTCTTGAACTCACACCGATCCTCCCGCCTCAGCCTCCCGAGTGCTGGGATTACAGGCGTGCGCCACCACGCCCGGCAATAAAGTAATGGTTTAAATAACACATGAATAACTCTTTTAAACTATAATTTGTTGTTTTTCACCATCATTGGAAACTGTTTAAGTTGGATGTCAGTTAATCATGTGACTGAAACTATGATAAATCATACTATGATTTATCATAGTAACTGGGCTAAATGAATAAAATCTGTCTGCTGCATTAGATACAATTATATATATATATATATATATATATATATATATATATATATGTACTATCATATGAAAGATTGATGAGTTTTTAGTTCTTTTCAAAAGTAATACTATACCTAATCTAAAATTTTTGTGGTGTGCATTCACAGGAGAAACTTTACACTTGTGCAATATATACACAAATATTAAAAGAAAGCTATTTAATAAATAACCAACATGTCTACTTCAAATTAACATATTATAAATTTAACAAGCACTTCACAAATCTCAGATGGTGATATAGCCACTTGGAGAGCTCGTTCCATTTTAGGGTTTATATTTTAGAGGTTTAATCCACACCTATTTTGAAATAAGTATGCTTAAAGTATATTTAACATTTTCTGCATTGTGTCAGAGGGACTGAAATAACATTGCAGGTTTTTATAAACCAAATGCTGGAGCAGGTATGAATACAAAGCTAAAATGTTGCAATTCAGGATCATGTAATCATATTAAAACCAGAAAATTACTTGTGCAACTATGGCGGGGGAGGGGTAGGCAGTGGGGTGTGGTGAATTAAATCAAGCTAAGGAAATGATCAGAATATCTATAAAATTTACAAATTAATTATATTATAATATTAAGGATCAATACTTTTACCTCAGAAATGCTAATATAAAATATTTATGATTTTCACTGTACCTTTTATTGTGAGTATTAAATCAACCCAATATAATAGGACTCTTAATTTATAATGGCTTAGAAAATATGACAAATTCTGTAGGTACAGATAAGATACAGAATCTTGCATTCTAGTCATAACTTTAACCTAGTTAAATGATTTAACCACTCTTTCTCAAATGGCAGAAATATACATAATACTTTTTCTCATAAGAAACAAGTCCTGTTGGAGTTAGAAACTTCTGAATGCTTTAGAATAATTCTTTTTGTTTTCTGATGTATTTATACAAAGAACAAGTTATACAATTACATGTACTTATAAGTTATAATAAGATTTCTTTCAAGTCTAAAATTATACTAGTAAAGAACTTAATGCAGAATGAAATAGCAGAATGAAATAAGCAGAATATTCATTGAAAACTGGTATAGGATGCAAAAACAAAAAAGACTGAGTTATTAATAAAACAATGAATAAATAGAAGATAGAGGAGGTATGCTCTATAATTAAAGAAATTTTCAAATGCAGTCACACAATCCTATTGACATCAGTCTTCTTGAACAGATCACTGTTTCATGATCAGTGTTCTCAAAGATTCCTGACCACAGAACTGTCTGTGCAAACTGTGAGAAGCTGCAATAGGTGGAGAACACCTTCAGCCAAGTAAAGTACTGATATATATTTTTTTAACTCTTTCACCCTGTGCTTGGATGGCAGCAAAATAGGTGAAGAACAAGACATTCTTCAAAAGAGTGTTCTCATGCTACAAGCTAATTGAGTTAGTTGCATTCTAAAACAAATTCTACTACATAATTACATAATATAAAAAGAAAATTTTAGGGCCAGTGAGATAGTTCAGCAGTGTAAAGTGTCTGCTTAAGTAAGTGTAGGCAAGCACAGGATCTGAGGTTCCATCCCTGGCACCATATGCTGTCCCAGCCCCACCCCAGGACAGGCTGAGATGGCCAAAAAACAAAATAAAAAATAAATTTTACAGCAATTTAACACTGAAGAGATCCTAAGCTAAGGACATGTAAAAAAAAAAAAAAAAAAAAAAAAAAAAAAAAAAAAAAAAAAAAAAAAAAAAAAAAAAAAAAAAAAAAAAAAAAAAAAAAAAAAAAAAAAAAAAGTCAGCTATACAGATATTCATTCCATCACATTAACAAGAACAAAAACAGAATACTATGAGTGCTTTTGGCATGGAAGGATTTCACAACAGAGAAAATAAGGGATAGAGATTATAAAACTATTATATTATTTTTTATAAAATGATATATCCAGTATATAATAAATATACAAATGTATAATACCATTTATTTTTTATTTATTTTTATTTTATTTGTATTTTAGGGAAGGGTCCACAGGGTGTTCAGGATCTCACTACTAGATCTGACTTGTAATAGTCCTCCTGTTTACAGCTTCCCAAAGGCTGGGATTATAGGCACGCCAACATGCCCAATCTCAATTACTTCTCAGTGTGCCCTAGGGGCAAGGCCAGCATGGCAGGCCCGGAGAATGAATCCTGGTCCCTGTACCTGCTTGCAGGTGCTTTAATCCGTTGAGCTATTTGGTCGGCCCTTATTTTTCATTAATAGTGTCATTAATACTCCTGCTGTCATCCTATAAGGACGAACTGTCTATAACTGTGATGAGCAATAAGGCTGTTCCATAGCCCAGAAAAGGCTATGTGTGGAAAGTATCTATGTGTGTAGGCAGAAGTGTATCCCTGTGGGTGTTAGAGAATAAAGTCAGTTTATCAGTGCTTAGCTAGAGATGCCCTGAAGACATGTTGAGCTTAATGAACAAGAGGCATATAACAGAAAACCAAACATCTACCATCCTCATTCCCAGTGAAGCCTGCTGTCAATCACATGACACATGTCTAATGTTGATGAATGGTTAAACAAATTGGTGACTGGTATCTGAATGAACAAAAGGAAAAGATTTACACTGGTAAGAGGGAGAATGTGGTCACATCAGGCCACAAATGGAAAATAGGATAAAGAATGAACAGGGTAAGTTTGTCTGAGACTATCTTTAGATAGTAAGGCAGAGTCTGTAAAAATAAAACATTTAGACCTAAAGTTCACAATGGTTCCTGAAAGGTATGGTGCACCCAAAGAAAGGCAGAGAAAGTGGAAAGCTCTAGGTTTGAAAGGAGAAAAACCATGTTGGAGGTGAAGCGTGAGGAGAGAAGTTGGCAAAGGCCCAGGTGAATAGCCACTAGAGAGTAAGCCAGAATCACAACTGTCTCAGAGCAGAGAAAGGAAGCCGAGAAGAGGGAAATTGGACCGCAGAATGGATGTCTATGATCATTGCCTAAAAAATTCCTCTAAGATTCAAACATTCATAAAATGGAGATAATATGTAAAAGGAGATCATTTTTACATGAAAGCTTAATGTCAGCGCAAGTGAAAAGCCAGGAGAAAAAGATAATCTTTAAAGACTCTAGTGGTCAAAGGCCAAATTGCTTCTACAGGAGACTCCTTAATAGACTCGATATTTTAAACTTGGTCCTAAGAAGAGTAGTCAGGGTTCTAGTGGTACTATCTGGATTGCCACTTGCCTGGAGACCCTGGACTAGCAAAGCTGCACATCTGTGTTTTCTGTTCTGAGGCACAGAATCAGTTCGCAGTGTCCCAGTATCAAGCTAGTTTCTTTGGGTTGCTTGATTTAGTACAAGGATCACTGCAAATCTTCTTGGTTTTCTGGGTATAAAATTAATACTTTCCCCTGATTATTAGAAGTCAAGGTTCCATTATTCTGACTGGACCCCAGGGTTCAAGTGTAACCATAAAGATTGGTGAAGCTGCCAAAGTGAGCTCCCTCTGAAAAATCCTACCTTGCAGGTAATGTCACGCCAGAATTCTGTTGACAGACTTCTCCATATGCATTTATTATAGATTATTCTGAATTAATCAGAGAAACTTCCTTCAGCAAGCTATTCTATTATGTATTTATTTAATTATTTATTCATTTATTTATTTTAGGGAAGGGTCTACAGGGAGTTCAGGGTCTCACTACTAGATTGGACTCGTAGTGATCTGTCTATTTATAGCCTCCCAAGAGCTGGAATTACAGGTGTGTGCCACCATGCCCAATAAGGGCTGGTATGGCAGGCGTGGGATAGAACCCCTGGCCTCTGAGCCTGCTTGCTGAGCTATTTGGCCAGTCCTTACAGCAAGCTATTCTAAAAGAGGGCAGACAACTGCTACAACTAACCAACAGTATGTGAAAGAGAAATTAGTGAGGATCAATGGATCTTCTACTAAGAGAATTTCAATTTGTTCTTTTGTAAATAAACTCTTTTTTAAGGAAATTCTAATACTTTTGCCCTAAATATAACCATTTAGTTTGCTGCAAAATTACATTTTAGCTTCTATATTCCTATGATCCTTTAGGCATTACAGTGCTATATTTATTCTTATTTATTGTACTGTTGCTTTAATATAGATATCAAAGTCCACTTTATTCCCATTTTATAAATTAAGTGCAAGTATAAGATACTAAGAAGTCCAGAAAGCAGAAGTATTTGGTTTCCTGGATCAAGATACTTTCTTTTTTTTAACTAAAGCACATCACTCATTTTGATTTTTTAAGCTTTCCTAGAAATGCCACTCATCAAGGAATGCAGTATTTATGCAGGCTACAACACCGATGAAGTCATAGACAATGCGCTAACGCACAAGTGACAACATATGATATGGTTTGGTTTGTATGACAAGAGGAGGATAAGCAAATCTACAGGAAGAGAAAGCAGTAATAATGATTTGTGGGAGAGGAGCAGAGGCAAAGTAGGACTATTAAAAAGAAACAAAGTTTCTTTTGCAGGTGATAGAAATGCTCTAATATTAGATTATGACAGTGGTCACACAATTCTGTGAGTATATTAAAACCTATTCAACTGCATACTTAAAATGGGTCAATTTTATAACATAAATTAGCAACATTGTTTTTTAAAAATTCAATTACAATGTCAAAACATTACATCCAGAACAATTTCCTTAAACATTTGCATATTATATTACATACCAAAAAGCTTTCATTTTTTTCACTTGGAATAAATTTGAAAGTTGGTGAAATAAATTGAAGAAGAATATTAATGCTGAAATGACTTCCCTCAACTAGGCCTCCAATATTTGTGACTGCTGACAAAAAGTAGAGGACACTATTCTATCAGGTGGAAGGTAAATCACTTAAGTAGACTGATTTGTGGGTCAGAACGACCTCTGAGAGGAGTATGATCAATTGAGATAAACTGTACATTTTGAAAGTAAGATTAGTGCAAGCTAAACAAAAAGTTACAAAACTTACATAGATCAATCTTTTAAAAAGGAGTTAAGAATTTAGTTGTAAAATTTCTCTTTTATATGTTTATTTTTCTATGAAAAAATTAAATCTCAGCAGTAACATTAGGCTCCTATTTATAGCCTATTATTTGTTCTGATACCACTATCAAATTATATTAGCATTGATTTCAAAGATGAGAAAGTATGAGATAAATACAATTAAAAGGGTTTTTGCTGCTATTTTCTTTTCTTTCTCCTCTCCTCTCCTCTCCTCTATTTTCTTCTTTTCTTTTCTTTTTTTTCTCCTCTCCTCTCCTCCCCTCTCCTTTCCTCTCTTCTCCTCTCTTTTCTTCTTTTATTTTCTTTTTTGCTTTTCTTTCAGTACTGAGTACTGGGGACTGAACCCAGGACCTTTGCACTGAGACGAGGTCTTACTTCATCTTCAAGTTTCTCAGGCTGAGCTCAGAGTTATAATCCTCCTCCTCCATCTGCCCAAATATGTTAAGTTAAAAGATGTTATTTTAGAAAAGTAATGAACATAAAAATCATATAGTTGAATCAAAGTTTAAATAGTTCAATGGTCACTTAAAAGAAGAAAAGTAATAAAATATTTTTAAATGAACATTTATTTAACTCTGGAAACAAGAAAATGGCATCAAAGTTGGAAGAGGCTTCTGAAATCTGTGTCTGCCTGCTGGTTAGCTGTGAGTGGAAACACACTGAGGACAGATGGCACGCCAGGGGCACCTGATGAACATGGGACAGGATCTGCTGACTCTTGGCCTGGAGTGCTTTCAATTGACAACATGGTGATAGAGAATACAGGATGGGAGGGCTGGAAGATCCCACGAACATCATCCTTGCCCGTCCTGAATTCCCTATCACTGTGGTGTTCATTAACAGCACTTGTCCTGGACTACTGTAAACACACTGTAAAATGAATGGAAAGGAAAGGGTATTTTGGTACAATTTAATCAATGTATTGGAAACTTATCTGTGTATGATGCAAGAAGTACACTTATCACTCAGCAGAAAAGTTTAACCATGAATCATAAAGCCTAAAGCTAGATTAGTATGCTGAGCTGCAAAAGGCTTAAATCAATAGTTTGCAACAATGCCAGTTCTGCCAGTAATCCATTGCAATTATGGAATACTGGACTATGTATACAACTACTTTCTCTTAGTTCAATGAGAAGATATTTTTATACCAACATTGATTAGAAAAATTATCATGTCTACAGCCTGTGCTCTGTATAACTACTACAAGGACAACAATATGTACTGTATCAATTATTGAGAATATACTACCATCATGTTTTTGAAAAAAATTTTTTGTAAAAAAAGGATAAAACTAAGCTTGGGATAAGGAAGATACAAAGGAGGAGCCCCTGGGTAAGGGCAGTGTCATTTTCTGAGCGATGCCCAGTATGCTATTTCCCTTATGTTAGGATTTCTCATAGTGCTTGTCAACCAATAAATGTGTTTTACATAAAAAGTTCACTTATGAATATTTTTCCAAATGTTTTGGCAATTCCCATACTGACACAGGAATGAATAAAACTATTGTTGATTAAAAATGGACAACTGGGTATCTGAATAAGAGGATTCTAGGAAGCAGGGCTTATCATTACTAGTTAAGAGTAACTTTAATAAACTTAAACTTTCCACATTTATGTAGTTTTAACCAAAAGAAATATAGTAAGCTTTTTTTTTGTTAACATAATGAGGGTGTTGCCTATAGAGCCAATCTATGCCACACTAGCAGCATAAATGAAGCTCTAATTTAATCCTAAAATTGTAAAATTCTTGACTCTGCAGTTACCTACCCTTTATAAGAGTACATGCTACATCTCTAACTGCATGACATCCACACCAAATAGACCAGGGCCTCCACCTATACTTCTGATTTGAATATACACTGTATTTAATGAAGGTGAGGCCTAATTGAGCCTAAAAATGGTGATTAATTAGACTACATTGTTTTGAGGAGGTACTTACTGTAAGAGATGGAATGTGAGATAAGTTTTAAAAGGTGTGTAGGATTATTTATATTTTTTATATAATTTATTTAGTGTTTAACAGCATCAGAAATTTTCAAAAGGGGAAATATTACTCCTGTTTCCATCATCCCAAAATTTATTTTCATATCTCCATGTTCCTTTATGGTTTGTACTCACAAGTACAGGTACTTAAACCAAATTGCAATTATACAATTTGGTGATTTTTTTTTAACTATGTGACATAATCATAAGCAGTGGGCTGATATCCAGTGTTCCTACTGATATTTTTGAAGTGCGCATAATGTTCCAAATATTGGTATGTGATAATTTATTATGATTTCATTAGTGTGAGGCACAAACTTCTATAGTTTTAATACTTCACGAATATGATCTTTGAACATGAAATAATTTTCTTCTTCTTCTTTTTTTTTTTTTTTTTTTTGGCTTTTTGAGACAGGGTCTCACTATGCAGTTCAGGCTGGCCTTGAGCTCACTTTTGTAGTCCAGGCTGGTCTCGAACTCGCACTGATACTCCTGCCTCAGCCTCCCGAGTGCTGGGATTACAGGTGTGAGCCACCACCCCCCGCTAGAATTACAGGAGTGCACCACGATGCCTAGCTAATTTTCTTCTTATAAATTATTTCCTAAATATAAATTCTGAAGGAGACTGCTTAGCCACAAACATTTCTATTGGTTACACAATACAGTACCAATTTATGTTGTGGTAGGAAGTGCAACTTTGCCATTAAAGCCTACATTAATAATTAAAAATGCATAATTTTTGGAAAAGAAAATGGCAGAGTGGTGATCTTACAGTACAAGGCAAGCTTTCCAAGATCCAGAATTTAGATACAATAACAACTCATTAAAAAAAAGAGATTAAAAATCAGGAGGGAACTGATAAAAAATTTAGAAGCTACAGAGAAGTTGGAAGTTCCTAATACAGAGAAAAGGACTCTCCCTGCTCTTGCAACTTGCAAGAGAGGAAGCAGTCTCCCCACAAGCAAGGTAAGCATCCAGCACTGGAAGATCCAAGCAGCAGTGGGGCAGAGCTACAGTCATTGTGCACTGCAAAAAATACATAGGTTTTATTCTTAGGGAACTCTATAGAGAGCCCTTTCTGGTCCTCATCTCAGTGTGGGGAGTTTATAATCCCATCAATGTATCATTGAAATCCCATCAAGTTAATTCCAATCTACCAATCCTAGTGTAACCCACAGTGAAAATAAAGACAGTGAAGATGTGTATTGTATATATATATATATATATATATATATATATATATATATATATATATATATTTTAGCCAATGGGTCCTAAGTTCAGCTATGGTGATAATTAATCAGAACAAAGGCCTTGACACAGGGCCAAACCCAGGTTTTATTTAGTCATGAAGAAAGGCGTAGTTTGAGGATGAGTGACTGAGAATAGCAGGAAGTAGGTGAGTACTATGAGCTGGGCTAGGTAAGAGGCCTGCATTTACCTTCTGCATTATGCAAAGAGAAGGATATGCAGAGAGTAATCTGCATTACACAACTGACATAGTATTTAATGTTTTGGGAGCTGTGCTTTAGCTCTGATGTGTAACCTTTCAAGCTCCAGGAAGTCACAGCCTCCATCTCAAGGCTCAACCTCAAGGCTCCAACAATGTGGAGCATTGGCTCTTCAACCCATCTCGACTCAATCCAGCCCACATTAGACAGCAGCAAGTGGGGTTTTCTGGGGAAACACATCTGCCATCTTCAAAGACTACCACCAGCACCTCAGCTAGACCAATGTGCACTGCTTAAAGCCAGTTGAAAGAACACAGAAAAGTCCCACCCAGCTCTATACCTATTAATCCATGGAGACAGGGGCAGGTTCAGCCAAAATGGAGACAATTGCTCTTCTTTCAAGGAGAGTCACCTGGGTGGTGCTCCACAGAACTCCTTCCATACCTTCATTTTAGGGTTCCTGGTAAAGCCTTCGCACAATAACTGGGTCAGAGCCAGCCACAGGAGACAGCTGTGGATAGTTAGAAAGAGAACCCCTGAAAAGTTTCCCCCCAGTAACAAGAAACCATGCCCAGCCTGAGCTGCACTAAGAAGCTGAGTTCTGAAAGTGACTTCTGGCATTAAGTACTTGATCCTTACTCTGAGGCCTACTTCCAGGTCTGAGGCCTTCCCTACCCACCAGTGTGACAAAGTCACATCTCAGAGTGGACATTGCCATAGCCTGGGGACTCCAAAATGGGGATCCTAGAAGGAAACTGCTTGTTCAAAATTATAGGACTCTCTTTGTGCTTTTTGCTTTTTTCCTCATTCTTTTTTTTTCTCTCTCTCCTTACTTTTTTTCTTTTTAATTTTTTCTCCATGTAATTTATGGAGAAATAAATGGAAGAAAAATTTTCATTTTCCATGTTATTTCTTTTTCTTTTATCTTATGTTTCCTGTTGTCTTTCTGTAACCTTTATCTAACTCTATAAATATCTTTCTATTATATAATAGGATCATTTGCTTTTTCTCTCCTTACTTTCATCTCCCATTGTTTGAGTTTTCATTTGCATTTCCCCATTTCCAGCTCCCCATAACTTTAATAGCATGGCCGTTAGGCTTTATTAATCTTTATATAGTTAACTCTCCTTTACTACTGTTGAATTTGTTTCTATCTTAATGGAGGCAGAAAGCCAATCCATAGGCTCTGAGGAGAAGAAAAGCAAAATCCACATGCCAAATTATTTGAAAGGATAACAGAGCAGACTAAATATACCTATTCTGTGCCAGGAGGAACCACAGAAACTATAGCTAATGGAAACAATAAACAAAACACTGCAGGAGCATATAGGAGACACTACTAAAAAGCTGCTAGGATACACAAAATAATATAAAACATTAATGGCCCCATTTATAAAAGCACTGGCAGCTGAATCTGCAAAAAACACTAACACCTCAGTATTTATAAGTCCACCTGGAGCTAGTTCTTCATTTGGAATGCCATGTTTTAATAAGTGGAATCAAAGTTCTTTGGAGAATGGCCGGTTCTAAGACTAGGGCAAGAAATGTACCACTGACCTTTGCTTACAGTGCCAGAAAAACAACACTTCAGATTGGTAGGATTATTCAAAGGCACACAGGATACAGGAGCCAACTGAAAGAACTGTGAAGAGACAAAACTAGAAAACTGTAGCAAAAAAACATTAATAAAATAGGCAAGGTATAGTGGTACAGGAACTACTTGGGAGGCTGAGGCAGTAGCATTACTATTTTATGGCCAGTTTAGAACCTAGACCTTGTCTCAAAAGAAAATTTTAAAGGGGCTGCAGATGTAGCTGAAACACAATGCTTGCCTAGCATATGTAAGGGCTCTGTATTAATAAAAACACAGGGTTCTCACATTTCATCCCCATATTATCAAAAAATGTAATATTGGATTATAGCTGGAGTATAAAATAAATATTCTTAAGTCTATAATAAGTGAATGATCTTCCCACACAGATTAAATTCTAAGTAAATCCTTTTCTTTCTTTCTTTCTTTCTTTCTTTCTTTCTTTCTTTCTTTCTTTCTTCCTTGCTTGCTTGCTTGCTTTTGGTGGTAAATCACATATGTGATCTTTCTCCTTAACAGAGAGGGAGCAGAACTTCTTTCTCAAGTCTGGTATGCACACAAAACCTCCAAAGTAGACAGTCTGGAAAGGATGAGAGGAAGAACTGTTGTAGAGAAATCAGACAAGTATTACTATGGCTGGCTGGTAAACATCACCATCATAGCCACAAAATGTGGCAGTAGTTCACTTCTGACAAGACATGGTGAAAATGGCACTCTACCTCTGTTTTTCCTCTTCAAACCTGTAAATCCAGTATAATCATGACAAAAACAGATAACTCTAACAGAATTAATAATTGTAATATTCTGTAACATACCTGAACAGTTACTCCTTCAAACCATTAAAAACATCAAAGACAAAGACAAATTTGAAAAACATCAAGAGGAGCCTAAGAAGACATCCCAGCTAAGTATGTTATGCTATAATGGATGCAATCTGGAAACAGAAAAGCACTTTAGCAGAGACAAAGAAATGAACAAGTGGACTTAGCTAACAATAATTTGTCAATATTGTAAACCAGTTGTAACAAAGATCCTATACTAATGAAAGCTATTAACAGTGGGGGAGATAGTGTTTGTGAAGGGTAGTGTTATCAGAACTCTGTATTATCTGTTCATTTCTTTTTCTGTAAATCTCAAATTACAGAATTCAGCAAGTCTTACTCTATTTACCTAATTTACATTACCTTCACATAGGTAAATATTTCTTATTGCCTCAAATAGATAAACACATCCATATATATCCAAAGTGTAGAAAAATTACATAGAGTAAACATGAATACATATATTTTATGTCTAGCACAGATTATACCCTGGAACATATGTAATATAATTCACTTTCCTTAATTTATAATATACTTTGGAAATATTTCCACATCAATCCGCAAGAAACTTGCTTCTTACTTTTATGGCTGCATGCATTCTATTGTGTGTGTACTGAGCAATTAATTTAATCAATCACCAATGATGATCTTTGAAGTTGTGTGATATTTTTTTATGCTACCATGCTTCAGTGAATGACTTTGTACATTGATCAGTTGACTTATTAGGAGGCAGAACTGCATGCTAATGCCCAGAAACAAAGCGCTAAGCTCAAAAGGGTCATTTGTACTTCAGACAGGAGTGACAAACTATCCTCTACGGTAGCTATACCAATTTATAGTCTCTCTAGCAATATGAATATCTCACTAATTTTCTACCACATCTTTGAGTTTTGTTAATCTAATATGTGAAAATTGACCTTAGTAGTTTTTTATTTCATCTTATAAATATTCACAATATTTAATTTTGATAGTTCTTTGTTTTGAAAGGATAAAAGGTCTATACTAACTCCAAAACATCCATAAGCATAAATTTTAAACTTTTGATTTGGAAAAATGCAAGACTGACTAAAGCATAGGTTTCATTTTGGGGAGGACACAGACAGAAAAGTCTTAGAACATTGGATTTAGCAATGCTTGCTTGGGTATGATAACAAAAGCACAGGCAATAAATGCAAAAACACAGAAGAAACTACATCAAACTTTTGCACACAAGGAACATAATCAACAGTTGAACAGGCAACCAATGAATGGCAGAGTCTTATATCTGATGAGGTGCTAACATCTAGAAATCATGAGGAACTTCTGAAATTCAACAACCACAACAATAAAACCCCAAATAACTGGATTTTTTAAAAGGGCAAGCAACTTGAATAGGTTATTTAACAAGGAAGATATTTAAATGACTAATAAAAGATAACGACTGGATGAAAATGCCAATGAACTAGAACGCTGACATGCTTTTAGCGGTAATGTAAAATGGTGAAGGGTACTGTATACCTAATGATATAGAAAAAGTATGGACGTTGCTTATACAGCCCAGCAATCCCAAGCCTAGATACACATCCAGAACTCAAAGCAAGGTCTTCAAAGAGATATGTGCACGCCCATATTCCTTGGAGCATTATATGCAATAGTGAAAAAGTTGAAACAACCCCAATGTCCATTGCCAAATGAATAAAGAAAATATGGCATGTACATAGACACTAAAGGAAATTTTGACGTTTGTGACAATATGCACAATACTGACATAAGTGAAACAAGCCAGAGACAGGACAACAAATACTAGATAATCTCACTTACATGTAAGTGATTTAAGTTCAGATTAAATTCATAGAAACAGAAAGTGAACATGTGGCTGACAAGAGTGGGGAGGAGAGAAAAGTAGTGTTTAGTGGGTTTCAGTTTTGCAAGATAAAAATTTCCACAGGGGCTGGGGAGATAGCTCAGCCGCATAAGAGCCTGCCTGGCAAGCACAGGTCTTGAATTTGATCCCTGACACTGTATGCCGTGCTGGCCCCAGAATCCCAGGGGCCCTGGACTCCCCTGGACCCCCGAACCTAATGGTGGTAAGCACCTGTAATCCTAGCTCTAAAAATGGCGGAGACAGGAGGATCGCTCGGAGCCCACACAAGAGAATTACCGTGAGCTCAAACTGCATACTGAGATCCTGTATCCAAAAAAAAAAAAAAAAGTTTCACAGATCTGTTGCATAAAGCATAAATATCTTTTAAAACTACTGAACTGTGTACAGTACACTTTAAAAAGTCTTGAAAAAGTACACTATGTGATGTGACTTTTGCCACAGTAAATATGACAAACACTATTAATAGTTGTATGTTCAACATTAGCCTTTAAAACCTTCATCAAATTGCTGCACAATTTTTTAAATTTTAGAAATAAACTATTACTAATAAAATAAAAATTTGAATTCACCAAAATACTAGTCCACTGAGGATAATAATACACCAAATACATTCTACCTTGCTTTTCTTGTACTTGAAATGTCTTTCCTGTCTCCACTAATAGCAAAATTGGAAGGAAGAAAGAAAATGTCAGTCACACACAGTTACCACTATAGTTTCTATTAGGTATGTGTGCAAGACAAGTTAATTAAGACAAGGTTTTGTGATTATAAGAAATACTTTAAAACATTTTCTAATTGAGTGTGATCAGTTGATAATAACAAATCAGAGTTCTCTGTACCTAACACTTCCTTCTGGAGGCTATAGCACCTGGCCTGCAGGCTCACTTCTTGCTGTTTTGAGGCTTCAGCCTGCTGAGCTTTCAGTATGGCTGCATTTGACAACAGCTTGAGAGTCTTCATTTCCTCCTCAAGGCAGTCCTTATTTCTCTGTGACATTGCCAGACTTTTCTTCAATGTATCTATTTCTGTAAGGAAAATGCAAAGCTTACAAATAGGTAACACTGAGTCATAAATGATAGTTCTCTAAAAACTGAGTTTCTTTGAGAAAATAGTTGAAAGCCAAGACGTCTTTTCTTCCTTTATTTTAAATTTTATGGAATAAAATTAGAACAATAATTCGTAACAGAACTTTAGGAGAATAATACATTGTGTATCACTATCTTTAAAGCAGTTACTCAGAGAAGATATAGGCATGAAAAGTCTTCATTTGATATTAGCACAAACCTTCCTTTTCAATAAACTAAGAGACAGCAGTAGTATAATAAATTGATTTTTTTTTCCTTTTCCTTTCCCCATCCGCTATCCTAGTTCCTTTTCCTTTCAAACAATTTCTTCCTATTTCACAGTATCCACCCTAAATTTTATACTTTGTTTACTCTTTTGTTTCTCATCTGGGGTGAGGGGGGACTGTTTAAACAGTCTGATTTATTTCACTTGTTAGTATGTTTTCAAGTTTTATCCATTTACCTATAAAAGTCTCAAGCTTATTCTTCTGCATGGCTGAGTGGTACTCTATTGTATAAAAGAAGACCACTCCTCAAGCAGTGGGCATTTGGTTTTTTCCCCAATATTTGTCTATTACAAAGTGTGCTTTTATAAACATGGGTACGTGCATATCACTACAGTATGATGTTTTTAATTCTTTTGGAAAGATACCCCAAAGGGGAAATCTGGGTTGAATAGGAACTCTACTCCTAGTTTTTTGAGAAATCTCCATACTGATTTCCACAGTGTAGAAAATAGTTGAAAACTAAGACATCTTTTTCTGAGATTATAGTGATATCTAACTGGAAGGTTAAACTTAAATTTAGGCCAGATGTGGTAGTGTATGCTTGTAATACCAGCACTCTGTCTGAGATTGAGGCAGGAGGGTCAACACAAGTTCCAGGCCAGTGTGAGCCACACAATAAGTTAATGCTTAGCCTCACCTATGTAATGAAACCCTGTCTCAAAAATAAGTAAATAAATTTAAATTTGGTAGTGTATTAGTTACTTTTTGCTTGTTGCTGGGACAAATACCCGACACTCAAAATGAAGGAAGGAAAGGTTTATTTAGCTCACAGTTCGTGGAGGTTTCAGTCCATATTCGGTTGGCCCAAGGCTGAGTGGAGCAGGGCGGAGAGTATCCAGTTCATGGCGGCAGAACAGCAACAAAATGGTGGCAGAGGTAGCTAACCAACACGGCAGCAGAGCAACAGCAACAGCTAGAGCTCCAGTCTGTCTCTCTGTCTCTCTTTATATTACATTCAGGCTCTCCGCCTTGGCTCCCGCCCTAGGCTACACCCATAATCCCAGAAGTACTTCCACCCATAATCCCATCAGTACTAAAACCTATAATCCCAGGGATCATGGATCAAGTCTCAAACTCTAGAAGTCCCCGCCCAGTGACTCCATGAGGCTTTGGGGGGACAACTAGACATAAACCATAACAGGTAGTAAGTGAGAAAACGGGCTGCATTGCTAAATGATAGATGAAATATTTTAGTAGTTGTTTCTTAGCCTTTAAATTATTCCAAATTGAGCCAATGAGATGATTCAGTGGCCTAAAGTGTCAGCTTAGGAAAGTTTAGGCAGCCACAGGGACTGGTTCGATCCCTGGCACCACATGCTGTGCTAGCTCCATCCCCAGGGCAGGCTGAGTTGACCATAATAATAAAATAAATAGATAGATAGATAGATAGATAGATAGATAGATAGATAGATAGATAAAAATAAATTATCCCAAATGGCAATACAACTTTTTATATACTCATATAAATGAATTAGAATATCTGTGTAACATTTGGAGTTTTATTGAAATTATATTGTCTTGCCAATATAATTTAGAATAATGAATTAAAGTGTTGGATAGTAGTGTTAAGGTAGAAATCAGATACACTTTATATAATTATGAAGAAAAGTATGGGTAGAGAGATACTAGAAAGGTGCAATATCTAGAGCTAATAAATTTATGGCAGAAAGAATTTATTAGCTAATAAATAATTTTAATATTTATAATAATATGGTGCCCCACAAGAGACCAGAATTCACCATAGCAATTACCTATCATTCTCAAATTTTACTAAGAATATCTGTACAACTCTACTTAGTTATTAACATGATAATTCTGTATAATTTTTTGAGAAATCTGTGGAATATATTGTTCATCAGAATGATTAGCAATTATTTCTTCACCAACATTTCAACTCTGCTGCCACAATCATTATGGCATATCATAATCATATGAACACACACATAAACAGTGCTGTAAAACTTTTACAACTACAACTAGTTTAACTGATGAAGATGTGATCTTTGTAAAACTACAGACATTTTCCTTTTCCAGAGTTCACCTGGCATCCCCTTCTCTGTTTAGCACCCCCTGCTCCCCCAAGCTGTGGGATGGGCCCAGGTCTGACTAGATGTCTACAAGGACAGGCTTAGTTTACCACTGTTAAGATCACCACAAAAGAATGGTAGCCACGTGGACCAGGAAAGGCCAGCAGTAGAAGTACATAGGACAGACACGGCAGCAGAGGCAACATAGCCAGCAACCCGTCAGGGGAAAAGAAAGACAGGGAGCTGAAGCAAAATGAGACCAAGAACGTTGTCCAGCCAAGCACAGTGGCACTGACCTTAAGCCCCAGATACACCAGATGCAGGAGAATCACAATTCTGAGGCTAGCGTAGGCAACTTAGTGAAACCCTATCTCCAAACAAAAAAAATGTTCAATGTTGGGGCAGTAAGTAGCTCAGTGGTGAAGCACCTCTGGGTTTGGTCCTCAGTACCAAGAACCACACCACACCAAACCAGAGCAGCCTCCCTGCATACAGCAAGGATAACCAAAGAATGTGGTCCAATAAAAAAGTTCCTTTCTATGGCTGAATAGACTTGCCACACTGTTAACGTACTTTCCACGTTTAAGCGGGAAGGACAGAGAGGAACCCACATACATAGTCTCCTATTGTGCTAAAATGACACTTTACCTTAGCAAGCTGCCTCTGTTAGTGAGCATGACTGTCCCTAAAATAATTATTCACGTTAAATGTGACTTTATGTCTGACATTAAAAGAGCAAGAATGTGCAGTACAAACTGATCTGTGAAATATATTATAGTGCATGGAAAAGTATAGCAAGATGTCAAAACTAAAGAAAGCTACAACAAGCCTAACATGGAATTAGGAAAGTAAACTTGATGGAGCTGAGTTGACTCACCCTTACCACTAAACAATCCTGTATCTATGACAACTCTAGTGGCAAAGGTTCAATCCTTCCTTTGGCCATTATTTTTTTTTTTGCATGGAAATAATTACAGATTTACATGAAGCTTCAAATAAATGTCCACTATTACATGGACAATTGGCATAACTGCAGTATACTATCAAAACCAGAAAATTTTTATTGTATAATCTATAGAATTTACTGAGATTTCCCCAGTTCACTCTATGTATATGTTGTTCTATGCAAATGTATCATACATGTAAATCTGTGTAACTACTAGCACAGTGATAACACATTATAACAGCAAAAGCCTGACTCCTGTTACTCCTTTAGAGGAAAACTATTCTCATCATTTCTAGTCCTTGGAAATTGCTAATCTATTACCTCCATCTACAAATTTTATCTCCAAAGTGCCAATAAATGGAATCATATACGAAGTAATATTTTGAAATTCTTTTCTTTTCACTCAGCAACATTTTCTTCAGATTCATTTTTGTTTCCTGAGTAGTCACATATGGAGTATATGGAATGGCCATAGCAGTCCATCTCATCCACTGAAAGACACTTGAGTTGTCTCCAGCTTTTGGCTCTTATGAAGAAAACTGCTAGGAACATATACATACACGTTTTTTTTTTTTAAATATATGTCTCCACTTCCATTATATATATGAATGTCCCAGAGCTGTTGTATTATGAGGGAAGTACATTCTTAGTTTTAGAGGAAATTGTGAAATTACTTTCTAGAATGATTTTATCATTTTACATTCCTGCTGGATATGTTGAGTGATCCAATTTTTCTGATCTTTCTCAATACTTGGTATAGCCAGAATTTCAAAATTTTAGATATTCTAACATATATATATATATATATATATATATATATATATATATATATATAAGCGCCTTATTGAGCTTTTTATTTTGCATTTCTTGATGGTCAATGAAATTGAATATTTTTAATGTAATTTTTTTTTCAGTAGATCTCATTAGTTTCTGCTAATATTCTTTGACTATTTTCTAATTGTATTTTTTGTAAATGTTGAGATTTGAGAGTTCTTTATTCTAAGCACGAGTCTTTTATTGGCTAGAGCACTGCACAGTGCTTGCTATCATCAGATGTGGAAGGATGCGAGACATCTGTCTGCGTGCTGGAGACCCGAAGGATACACTCAAGAGTTGGGAGCCACTGCTATGGCCCCAGCAGGTCTGTCACAGGAGGTGTGATGATCCATGATGGGAAACCAGAGGGTCTGCACGAGAGGTGCCCAAGGACCAGGGACAGAAGCTGAAGCCTTGGCACCAAAAGGCTAACAATCTGAGGTGGATGGCTGACGGCCTGAGCTGGAAGCCAGGAGATGATGTCCAAGATGAAGACAAGGGCTGAAGCTCCCCAGAAGCAAGAAAACAGCCAAAGCTCCTCTGAAAAAAAGCCCCTATAACCCTCCCATGCAAAGAAGCCACAACAAAGGTCCTCCAAAGATCAGTTGAAATCCTTCCCTCCATTTTTACTTCATACTATTCCAGTAACCATGCTGACTTAAATCAGGTGTGCGTTCCCACTCAAGTTGACAGTCACTTAATTAGCATAGATAGCAAGCATTTCCTCCTTGTCCACAGCCTGTGCTCTCATCCTCCTAACAGGGTCTTCCATAGAGCCAGCATTCTTAATTCTTCTGTTTCTAAATTTTTGCTGTTTTTTTATATTGATTTCTAGTTTCATTCCACAATGGTCTAATTGTAAACATGGGATATTTTGATTCATTTATATTTATTTAAGCAAGCTTTTTGGACTAGTGTGAAGGCTGTTCCATGTGCTACAGAGAACATATAGTCTGCTTATTAGGGTAGAACACTATAGGTATCTATCATGTCCATGTTGGTGGCTGTGGTTCAGCTGTGTTATTTCTTACTGATTTTTTAAAGATTATTTATCTCTTTGAAAAAGTAGTGCATTCATGTCACCCATGACTGTATTAGTGTTTTTTTTTTAATCTGCTTTATTTTAAAGCATCCCTGTGAGCACAGAGTGTATTAGTGTTTATTTGATCTTTTATGCCTAACAACATTTATTTGACAAAGACATGTACTGCAGTATTTATTGTATATGTATTTATAGGTGCTATCTTTTCTTGTTGGATTATTCTCCTCTCTAGCACATAGTGATCTTCTTTGTCTGTTCGGATCACCTTTAGCTTGAAGTTCACGTTTTCTGAGAGTAGAATGACTGTCCCTGCTTGTTTTGGAGTCTTGGAATGAAATACTATTTTCTCTCCTTTGATTTTTTAGTCAATGAAGACTTTTTTTTTTTTTGTCAGGACCAGGGCTCAAACTCACAAACTTGCACTTGCCAGGCAGGCACTTGCACCACAGAGCTATCTCCCCAGCCCCAGATCTTTTTGTGTTAGATGAATTTCTTGAATTTAACACTGTTGGATTCTGTTTTTCAAGCCTGTCAAACTGTCTTTTATTTGGAGAGCTAAGGCATTAACATTGAGATGTTATAAAGAAGTGTTGATTAAACTCAACAACATGAACTCTTTCTCTGTTGATCACTTCCATTTTTTATTTTTACATTTATCTATTTGCTTTTCTTGATGCATTCATTCCTTCAGACTTTGAGCCTAGTTCATTTCATTGTATTTGTCTAGACAAGTGATGGTGAGCCTTTTAGAGCTTTTAATGAAATAAACCGCCCACTGCTGTACATATGCCATAGGTTTGCCACCACCGGTCTAGGATATTTTGAATTTTCTGGGGCTGAGGAGAAGCTGGTGGTCTACGTACCTGCCTAAAAAGCACAAGATCCTGAGTTTGACCACTGGTACCACATGCCATGCCAGCCCCAGAACCAGGCATGGTGGCACAGGCCTGTAATCTCAGCTCTGTGGAGGATAAGATAGGAGGATCACTATGAGGCCAAACTGTGTAGTGAGATCCTATATCAAAAATAAACAAACAAAAGAAAGAATTTTCTGGAGTTAGGGCTTGGTATTCACAAATCTTTTGTTCTTTGTTATGGAAGGCTGCTATTTTACCAGTTATGCTGCATATGTTGATTTGGTTTGGAAGTTGTTTTCTCTTAGAGATTAAAATACTTCACTCCAAGCTTTTCTGGCCTCTGAGGTTGATATTGTGATGTCTGTCATATATATATATATATATATATATATATATATATATATATATATATATGCAGAACAGACAAATCAAGGGATTGAACTCAGGCCCTTGTACTTGCCAGGCAAGTGCTTATTCTACTGCGCTATCTGCCCAGCACCTATGGAGTTATATTTATATGCAATGTTTTTTCTTTACTCACTCTTAAAATTCTGGACTTCCATTGTTCGTTTGCATTGGAATCTGGCCCTTTATTTATAACATGTGTTGGGAGTTCTTCCTCACAGTTGGCTGGTGCTCTGAGAGCCTTTCTCACTTGTATGTTGGTTGCACTCTTCCCTCATATTTGGGAAATTTTCTATTATGATTTCTGCAAACAAATTCATTATTTCCTGTGTGCTAACTTCTAGCTTCTCTAACTCCAAGTAGTCTTAGGCTGCTCTTCTTAGTGTTGCCTAATAGCCATTGGATAATTTTTTCTTGTTCTCTTTTCTAAGTAGTTCATCATAATTTATCACTTTGTCCTTGATTTCTGAAACACTGCCTTCACATTGATTGCTTCTGCAGTTTTTCATATGATTTTCCATAGCTATTATTTCTGTCCGATATATTTCTGTGCATTTTATATATATGATAAATTGGCCATTCATATATATATATATATATTTTTTTTTTGGTCTTTTTGAGACAGGGTCTCACTATGCAGTTCAGGCTGGCCTTGAACTCACTTTTGTGGCCCAGGCTGGTCTCAAACTCACACTGATCCTCCTGCCTCAACCTCCCGAGTGCTGGGATTACAAGCGTGCACCACCACGCCCAGCTTGGTCATTCATATTTTGGAATGGATTTTTTTTTTTTTTTTTTTGGACTGGCTCAAGTTGCCTTAAGGGCAGGTTGGGTAAGGCTTGTGGAGGTGGGGATCAAACCCTGGTTCCCTAAGCCTGACTGCATTTGCCTGAGCACTTATACTACTGAGCTAAGCTGTAGGCCCCTTGTTATTCATATTTTTGTCCATTTTGGCCAGCTCTTCTAATTTTTTATTTTCTCCAAATCCACATTGGTCATTTTGTACAGAATTCCATAAAATTTTGGGTCTTCGAACTTAGCAAGCCTGTTTTAACTCTCCTTTAATCCAGCCTGAGGGCTCTGCTGCCTGACGTTTGCCTTCCTGTCCACTGGTATACCCTAACGCTCCCTTGGAAACGTTGGGAGATGTTGGGAGACTCTTGTTGGCTGGTGTTCCTCTTTCTCTGTGTGTATGCTTGTTTATTTTGGGGTTGTGGCCCCTTTTCTTCTTTTTTTGCTGCTGAGGGTTGAGGCCAAGCAGGATGAGAGGAGCTCGTAGCTGACATGAAGATTTGGTTAGTAAGATATTGCCGTCTTGTGACATGCTTTCAGCTTTATTTGTCAAGAAATAAGGGTTCACTCCCTCAGCTATTTATTTTAAGTGACTTGGAATCTCAAGTTAAAGAAATCAGACAGGGAGATGAGAAGAGGGAGGGAAAATAAACGTTAACTAAAAGCAAAGCCCAGAGACAAAATAACTGCTGGCAGGAACTCAGATCAAATATTCCAACAAGAGGATGCACACGTAAGTCACACATGACTACTCTGCCACAAGCCTGAGTGTTCACTAGGTTCTTTTACCTTGGTGCCAGTGTGATCGAAGGAAACTATACCATACTGACTCCTCTCATTTGCACTCATAAACTAAACAAACCCAGTCCCTGTAACTCTCTCACCTGACCCGAAGGCAGAATCTGACACTGTCCCTAGGCTTGCCTTGTGAATCCACTTTCTTAGGCATGACAGCAGAACACACAGAGCAGAGTCAGGGGGTGCTTGGACTCTAGCAGGGCTCTTCAGGAATCTGCAAGCACATTCCTGCCAGGGTGGGGTGTCCTGCATGAGATGACATGTGGTTCCATGTAGCCTGGAACCACAGGAAATGGCAGGCGATTCAATATCAGGTGGGAATCTGAATAGTCCACAGGCGGGAATGCAAGCCCTTGGCAACCCACAGACCCATTTATCCTCTCTCTGCCTGTTGGGCAATGGGGATTCTCTTGCCTTCAATGAGTACTAGTGAGGCTGTTACCAGGCTGCAATGTACCTTGGAGGATGGAGAAGAAATGATTGCATAAGGGCTGGGGACATAGCTCCATGGCACAAGTGCCTTCCCAGCAAGTGCAAGGTCGTGAGTTCAAACCCCAGTCCCGCAAAAAAAAAAAAAAAAAAAAAGAAAAAAAAAGAAATGATTGCATAAAGGGGATAGTATATGCTGAGGGGGGCCTCTGCGGTCCAGCCTCCCAGCGCTCCTTCACTCCCTTGTTCCTCAGGCTACTTGGAATAATGTTGGCCTAATGTCTGCACCCCAAGGGGCAGGGCTAGAGCAGTGCAGACCAACTATGGTGGCTCTACTTCCCCTCCCCAGTGATGCAGTTGTTAAGTTTGAGCTACATGTATTATCTTTTGAGTTAATTCTCTGATTGAGGGTCCTGTGTGAGACCCTCCTCTGCCACAAGCTACAGAGCCTGCAGCTTCAGTAACTGCTCTAGAGCACCCCGACAACACTGTTCCTCTCATCAGCCATATTGGATCCTTTGTGATTATAATTTATTAATTTTAATAAATGCATGCAATTTTAATACATGTAATCTTTAATAATAAATTATATGACTATAATTTAGTAAGATTAATTTATTTGCTTTTTAGCTATATTATATGTCCCTAGCTACTTAGTATAAATAAAATAAATATCCAGCCTTGTCACATAAGAGGCAAGAGTACAATAAATGGATTCACTTACCACCTGTCTCTATCCTTTATGCTGCACATTATATCAACACACTTTATAAGCCACAAAACATTGTACTTCTTCTCATAAATGAATGTATGAATTTTAAAAATATTCAAAGGAAAAGGAGTCTTTTATATTTACCCATATTTATCATTCATAAAGTAATCCCTCTTTCCTGAGAAAGCTAAAACCGTGTCCACTCTTTCAGTGTTTTTTTTTTTTATAGTTGCATGCAGTTCTTTATTTTTAGTTGGTATAATATATGTTATGAGTTAAGAGTATAATTTTATTCTGCTTATAAATATAAAGTTTTCCAACATTTATTGAAGACACTATCCATTTTCCATTATGAATTTTGGATATTACACTGGAAAATCAGGCGACCACACCTTCATGGGTAAACATAGCAATGTCAATAGTATATGGTCTGTTATGCTTACTGTGGCTGACATATACTTAGAAACTAGGAGTGTGGGCAGGGGACATAGCTCAGTAGAATAAATGCCTGCCTGGTAAGTGCAAGGGCCTGAGTCCAATCCCTGGTTCTGAAAAAAAAAAGAAAAGTAGGAGGAGGAGGAGGAAGAGACAGAGAAGAAGAAAAAGAAGAAAAAGAGGAAGAGGAAGAGGAGGAGGAAGAAAGAAAGAAAGAAAGAAAGAAAGAAAGAAAGAAAGAAAGAAAGAGGAAAGGAAAAGAAAATGGGAATGTGATGTTTCTGGCTTTGTCTTGTTTTATATATTTAATTTTATTTTAAGGAGTAAAAATAGCAGAAACAAAGGTAGAAAAAGCAGTAAGAAGTAAGAGTACATATACTACAGAATTTCAAAACAAGAAAAATTTAACAGTGGTTGCATCACTTATTTTCATTATCAAATCAGGAAGATTGATCAAACAATTAAACATTAACACTTTCAATTAACATTAATTTTTTTTCTCTTCAAAATCAATTTTGTATTTAAGTCACTCTTCTAAAAAAAATTATAGGGGTTGAGGATGCAGAAAACGCAAGGTCCTGAGATTGATTCCTGGTACCGCCCAACATTTATTTATTTATTTATTTATTTATTTATCTATTCATTTATTCTTTTGAGTCCTTACACTAGGGAGACTATATGCTATTTGCATATGTAGGTCTAATTTATTTCACTTATGAGTATACATTCAAGATAGATCCATTTATATATGAAGTTTTCTAGTTTATCATTCCTTATGGCTGAGTAATATTCCATTGTATAAAAATACCATATCTTCTTCAACCATTCTTCAGATGATGGGCATTTTGATTGTTTCCAGGATTTGGGTATCACAAATTGTGCTGCTGGGAACATAGATGCACTGTTTTCAGTTCTTCTGGAAAGATTCCCAGTAGGGGGATAGCTGGATTGAATGGGATTTCCAGTTCTAGTTTTTTAAAGAGTCTCCACATTGCTCTTCATGCACCATGCATGAAGAGTACCAGTCTTCATGCACCAGTCTGCATCTTTCAGTGTTTACACTGAATTTTCAATACCAAATAATTTCTATTGATCTATAGATTTCAACTTTTGTGTGTGTGTGTGTGTAAGAGCAAATTCTATATAAGTCCATTCAGGGAATTTCTATTTCAGACACTGTATTTTTTTTGAAATATCAATTTTTATAGTTTCTCACTGTTCTCTAGTTTTCATTACTAGAGCATTTATTTTGCTTCATGTTCTTGAACATAGTTATAATAGTTGATTTAAAAACCTCACCAGGGCTGGGGAGATAGCTCAGCAGTCTAAGCACCTTCCTGCAAGGTCCTGAGTTTGGTCCCCAGTACTGCATGCTGTGCAAGCTCAGGACCCCCCAGGCATGACATGCTGGCCACTGAAACCCGACTTGGGGGCACACATCTGTAACCCCAGCACTGGGCAGACTGAGACTGGAGAATTATTATTAGTCTGAACTGCATAGTGAGATCCTGTATCAAAAAAATATAAAGTAAAAAAAAGTCTCATCAGCAGCTGGGTGTGGGGGCATACACCTGCAATCCCAGTACTTGGGAGGATGAAGCAAGGGGATCGTCGCTAATTCAGTGAGACCCTATCTCAAAAAGACAAGGAAAAAAAAAACCAGAAACCAACTCACCAGATATAGTCATACTCATTTGATATCACAGGTTCAGTTCCCAGCCACAATAATCACAATAAAGTGACTTCATGAATTTTGCTTTTCGTGGTATATAACAATTATATATACAGTACAGTGTAGTCTATTGAATGTGCAATGACATGATATCTAAAAATATACATGTGTTAAAATACTTTTTGCTAAAGATGCTAACAATCAGTTTTTTTGTTCATTGAGTGTCTTGGCTTGATGCTAACTATAGCTGCCTAACCAGCATAGTAGCTGCTGAAGCTTACTGTGGCTATGGCATCTTATTTGCAGAAGACAATGAAGTTTTGCAAGATTGGCTGAGTGTTCCTCCCTGAGGATTTTTTTTGTTTTTTAAAGAGAGAGAAAAAAAGTCCAATAAAAATGATACAAAATTTTAAAACAAGATGATAGGAAATTAGTAACACTTATAATATTGCATGTTATCTTCAAAGTAGTTGCTCAGATTATAAGACACAGGCATGCAAAATTGATCAAATAGAAGCACTAATTATGACAAATGCTTTTTGATAGCATTTCACCATAGCAGAACTTTCTTGAAATTGGAACTTACCCTCTTAAATTCTACCACTACTTTATCAACTAAGTTTACATAATATTCTAAATCTATTATTGTCAATTCAACAATGATCATAGCAAATTCCCAGGATTATATTCCATCTCAAAAAATCAAGCTTCTTTGATTATTCAGAAGAAGCAACTCTTCATCTTTTAAAGTTTTAACATGCGAATATAGCAATTGTGTCAAGCTCCACTTACAAGTCTATTTCTATGACCATTTCCTGTACTTGTATTGGAATCCTCAAGTTGTCTAAAGAGTTAGAATCAACATCTCCCAAATTTCTATTAATCTTAATATTTTGACCTTCTCCCTGTTTGTATCTAGTTGCCCCCCACCCCAAGCCTGACGTAAATCATTGGGCTGTCAAGCACATGGATCCAGGGGCGGGGCTTGAGGGGGCGTGGCCAAGGGAGGTGCGAACTATTAAACTGACAGCACGCGGTGGTTTCACACAGAGGCATGGAGCGAATCATCCTGGACACAGCAGTGCCCCAACCCCTCCTCCAGACTCTAATCCTGGACACAGCAGTGCCCCAACCTCTCCTCCAGACTCTATAAAGCAGGGGCAGCGTCTTGAAATCTCCAGTTACTGTGAGCTAAATAAACCTTTCCTCCCCTAAGCTATGTGTCCAGTATTTGTCTCAGCAACTACAGAACAATTAACTAAGACACTCCCTTTGCAGGATTTCAGTTTACTTTGCAACACAGCCATCAAATGTCGATAGCTTCCACCTCAGCACCTGCCAGTTCCCCTTGTACTTTTATGTTAATAAAAAGTTTCTTTCTTTAAAATTCATGAGCCAACCTCTTCTAGCTTCCACCACTGTGTAGCTTCCTCTTGTTTCTCAGCCACTCTTCACTGGCATTCCTCCAGAGTAGGCTTTGGCATAAGCGAATGCTGTAGCTCATTTGATTTTGTATCCAGACCAATAAAATTTTGCTGACATCAACAAAGGCTGTTTTTACCTTATAAATTGTATGTTCACTGGAGTGGCACTTTCAGTTTCTTTCAAGGTCATCCTTTACACTTACAGCTTGGATAACTGTTTGGTACACGAGGCTTATCTTTCAGCCTCTCTTGGCTTTTGACAGCCTTTCTCACTAAGCTTAATTATTTCTAACTTTTCATTTAAAATGAGAGATATTTGATTCTTCCTTTCATTTATAATTTTTAAGTTAAATGTGGTAATATTAACTGGCCTAATTTCAATATTATTATTGTGCCTCAAAAAAATAGGAAGGGGTAAGGAGAGAGAGACAGAGGAATGGTTGATTGGTAGAGTAGCCAAAACACACAATTAAAATTTATTAAGTTCATCATCTCACATGGACATGGTTCATGGGGCCCCAAAACAATTTCCATAGTAATATCAAAGAGCAGTGATTATAGATCACCATAATAGGCAAGATTTTAGTAATAAAAATTTTATGAGAATCACCAAAATGTGCATAGACCCTACCCTATGTTTACTGAGGTCAGTACATGCTGTTAGAAAACGTGTGACACAGGATTGATACCAACCTTCAACTTGCAAAAAATGCTTTATCCGAGAAGCACAATATGACAAAGATAGATAAAACAAATTACGTCTTTCCATCTATCCTATAGAATAATTTAAGGTTAGTCTCTATTGGCTACCTATTTTTTTTGGGGGGGGTAAAGGCCATATTTTCTATTTCTTTGCAGGTTTAGTAATTTTGGGTTGTATATTGAACAATGTAATTATGAAGACTAGATTCTGTTATGTTCCTTCAAAACTATTATTTGTTTTGCCTTATCAAGCGAAATTGGCCAAATTCAATCTGTAAAATCTGTAAAAATCTATATCCTCATGTATTTATCAGTTAAAAATATCAATTATATTAGCTGCGGGTGAATTGCTTAGGTAAGGGGTAAACCAGGATTTGGAAAGACTACCTGAAAATGTGAGCTCTTGCTGTGTCTTTTCCAGACATTGCCTTACTTCCCCAGAGGCTGTGGCTGCCTTGAGTTCTAATCTCTAGTCTTCAGGCCAGAACGAATGCATATTTCTATCAGATGTTTTACTTCTCTGTGTGGTGAAAACCATATCCTGACCTTAGTCCAATTACCTTTAAAAAATAAATGAACCCCCGCCCAAAATAAATAAATAAATAAATAAAATAAAAATAAATGAACCCACCAAACTCCACATCTTTCCTTCATCTTTATAATGATTTTAATAGACTAATTCTTAAAGCAGTTTTAGGTTTATGACAAAATTAAACAGGAAGTAGAGAATTTCTATATACCTCCTGCTCTCCAGCTATTGATATTATATACTACAACTGTGAATTTGTTCCAATCAGTACATCAACACTGATGCAACATTATTGCCCAAAGTAGGTGCTTACATGAGGGTCCATTCTTGGCCTTGTGTATTCTGAATTTTTTGAGGCATACATAATAAAATATGGCCACTAAATCCTGTATTCCTGCCTTGCCCCTCATCTCTGACAACCAACAATATTTTTACTGTTCTGTAGTTCTGCTTTTTCCAGAATGTTTGTAGTTGCAATAATACAGTGTATAACCCTTTCATATTGGTTTCTTTCCTTTAGTAATAGTCTATCTTTCAAGTTCTGACAACCTTTCCCTCAGATAGTTGATTTTGGCCATTTTTGAGGAGTAATTTCATCCAGAAATCATAATTATTATATGTGGGAAGGTTGATCTGATATAAGTTGTTCAACCATTAAAGAAGCAAAATTTTTATTTTATTTTTAAAATTTTATTTATTTATTTATTTTTCTTGTTTCAGAACCTTTGTTTGTTTATTCACTCATTTTCATGGCCGGCTCAGCCCGCCCCGAGGGCAGGGCTGGAGCAGCATGTGGTGCAGGGGATCGAACCGCGGTCTCTGAAGCCGCCCAAGCTTTCCCAAGTAGGTGCTTTAGACCACTGAGCCATCCCGCCAGGCCCCAAGAAGCAAAATTTTTTTTTTTTTTTTTGTGGGACCAGGGTTCGAACTCACGACCTTGCACTTGCCCAGCAGGCACTTGTGCCTCGGAGCTATCTCCCCAGCCCCAAAATTTTTAAACATAAATGAATACATATAACACAAATGACCAGACTCTGACTACATATCAAAACATATATACCATAGCTTCTTAGATTATCTGTAATTATTGAATTTCAGGGTAGAAGTAGACCATAATACTGATCTACTTCACTGATAACAGATTTAAAACATGAATTTTAATACTCATCACATATAATGAGATATGATAATTTCATTACTTGTGATGTACTATTTACAAAAATTATGTTCTAAATATATATATAGCAAACCTGTCAAGGTTGTTTTGTGTATAGATTTTACTTGTAGAAAAACTTCTCCTTTCAGTGAAGTCCAGTCTTGAAAATTATCATGTATTTCCTTTTTAATAGTAGTCAGCTCCTTTTTAGTAGCAGCAAGCAACAAAAGAGTCTTCTTCCAGTAAAAGTTGAACTCCACCAATTTTTGACTACAAAGTAACAAAATTATTTTAAAAATTGAGATTTTTTTGTTTGTTTGTTTATTTATTTTATGGCCGGCTCAGCCTGCCCTGAGGGCAGGGCTGGCGCAGCATGTGGTGCTGGGGATTGAACTGCGGTCCCTGTAGCCGCCTAAGCTTTCCTAAGCAGGCACTTTAGACCACTGAACCATCCTGCTGGGCCCAAAAATTGGGATTTTTAAAGATAGTAGGCATAAGAACTATTTCTTCAAAATAATTTTAGCAGGATCATGTAATCTACTATTTAAACAAACCAATTTAATTTAATTTAATTTATTTATTTACTTATTTTTGACAGAATCAGGGATTGAACTCAGGCCTTTGCACTTGTCAGGCAAGCACGTATTCTACTGAGCTATCTCCCCAGCCTCCGAACAAGCCAATTTTAAAAATGAAAGGTATTATATGTATTATGCTGAGACAACATAGAAACCAGAAATATCTCTAGGAGAATGAACTATATAGTTATGTCAAGTCATTTCCATTTTTAAGTGCAAGGAAAGTTATACACATTATAGTGTTTTTATTAATTCAACAGCAGACATCTAGAAAAGAAAGTCTGGTCACACCAGCGTGGTAGTAGAGCCTAAACCAGGCTTTCAGACCACCTGTGATGGCATTCTTCCCAGGTTCTTGCTTTCTCACAGGCCATAGTTCAAAGTAATCACATATTTTTGTTATCTAAGAGACTTTACTTCAGACATCCTTATTGATTTCCTTAATAATTACATCAGATGCAGACATAGATTTGGGAGTTATATGCAAAAAAGGTGATGACTGCAGCTATGGGAGGGTAGTCATTCAACCAATATTTATGGCCCTTAGTAAACTAGGATCTGTGGTACAGAAACTGTCTTGCTCATCATAATCTCCTTCCTTAGTACTTAACACAGCAACCATGATACTGTAGTGCTTAATAAATAATGACCAATGAAGGAAGGAAATGAAAAAAATAGTTGAAGGAACAGAGAAGTGACAAGTGCTCAGGATAACACATTGGACAAACTGACATTTAGGGGACTAAACAGCAAAGAATTTATCAAAATTGCTCAAAGGGAGGACTAATTAATGAGTTAGAAGAAAAAAAAAACAAAAGAAAAATGATCAGAAAAGGCAGAAGATTTTAAGAAGAAAGTAGTAGTCTGTGTTTAAAGACTCATATGAAGGCTAAAGAGAGTATTCTAACTTGTTTTGAGGAGGCCTTTGATGACCTTGAAGAAAGGCCTAGCTGGGAGAGGCTGAAAATCCATAGAAAAGCCAAAGAGAAAACGAAGGTTGAAAGATTTGCCTTTTCGGAGAAGGATGGTGTAATTGTGTGAGTTAAGTAAGGTGATTCAGCTAGCAGGCACAGATAAGGTGGATGCTGATTTCAGAAAGCAGAGGAAGATTACAAACTGGGAGTCAAATGTGAAAAGGAAAGCCTGAATGTGGAGACAGGAACTGATCTGGCAGAGACAAGGGCCTGGAAGCAAGTCTAGTCAGGGGACCATCATGAGGTGCCGTGGGGAGCACTGAGATCAAGCTCCAGCCCTGGAGCTCAGAGCGCCAGAGAATATTTAGCAGACGTAGACAACTCTGCAAGGAGAAAGACAATAAACAGAAAACTCGAGCTGATCAACTAAGACTACAGCTCACTTTTGAGTCTACTATATAATTTCTTAGAAAGCAAAAATGTGGTAACAAAATTAGTTTTAAAAGTGTGTAATTGTCTACTGAATGAGAAAAGCCACTAC
>PVJA010020904.1:26080-36422 GCA_004027025.1 Myocastor coypus | reverse complement strand
AAGATAGGAAAGGGAAGGGAAGGGAAGGGAAGGGAAGGGAAGGGAAGGGAAGGGAAGGCAAGGCAAGGCAAGGCAAGGCAAGGCAAGGAAAGGAAAGGTGGAGGAAAAGAGCAAAGAAAAGCAACTCAGCAACTCAGGGCTGCTGGACAAGAGAGACATTTCAGGCCATTGTGAAGTTCCAATTCAGTCTTCCAGCAGTTGTGATTAAAATGATCCCACCTGAAAAGAAGCCAAGTACCCCTAGTTTTGCTTGACCCCCAGAGAGTAGCCACAGATCTTAAAAATCATTTCCCACTCTATCTCATGAGAAATAGAGAGCACTGATACTGGAGAGCACTGACTTCTTTGAATAAAGATAGAAATTTGAAGAGCTGATAGAAGAGTGTTTAGGTCATGGAGATTCGGGATTTTTAAGAGCCTGGTTGTAATGCATACATACATATATATTCTCTGTCTCTCTCTCCTTTCTTACTTCCCTCATTGCAGTTGTTCCTTCCTTTTGAACACTTTCTTTTACTTTCACAGTATCCATTTTATTGTTTAGACTCTACTTACTCTTTCAGGTCCTCACACTAGGGAGACAATATGATATTTACACATATGTCTGATTTATTTCACTTATGGATATGGTCTCTAGTTGCATCCATTTATCTATAAAAACCTTGACTTTATGTTTTTTATAGCTGAGTAGTGCTCCATTGTATCAAAATACCACATCTTTATTCTTATTTGATGACTATTATCTTTTGTTCTTTTTCTTTGTTTTGTTTCTCCAAACACACGCCATCAAGTAAAAGCAAAACAGGTAAACAAGCAAAACCCATGAAACATAAAGTTTCAGTAACAGGACTATAACCTGGTCCTAGGTTCTTCTAAATATTGAAATGAGAATATTATATATGTACATATGAGAAGAAAATTGTATGAATGTTTTAAGCCATAATTTGTTGAGATATTGTGATATTAATACTGCTACAATCACAAGGGATTCTCAAGGTGAGGGCCATTAACTTTTATTGGTATAGTAAACTGCTGCTTGTGTCACCTTGGTCAATGAGATTGCTACACAAGCACCTGAATTTCTTCTCTAAGAGCCAGCACTGTAGTGAGTTTCCTGTTATATATGACATCCTCTAGGATCCCCAACATGAAAGTAACACCATCTATCAAGAAAATATACTCTTTTTTTTCTTTTCCTGAATTTCATGCACTTATCCTTTGTTTTTCTTTTTCTTTTCTTTTCTTTTCTTTTCTTTTTTTTTCTTTTTTAGCAAACTCTATATGTATTGCCCAATATATGCTATACTAAATAGCATCAACATTGTTGTTTTTAATCAAACAGAACTTCAGGATCTTTAGTGTCTAGATTCACTTGTTTCTTACTAATTCCTCTTAAAAATAGATTTAAGAATTGAAATAGATAAATTGATAATACTTCTGTCTGTTTTCTTACCTTTCAGAGTAGTCCCTTCTCCTACAATGGGAAACTGTAATTGTAGGTAGCACCAGTGTCAGATTAAAATAACACAGTACCATACTTTTATTTATGAGCTGCAATGGTAATATATTTGAAAATACTTTTTGCTCGGGCGGAGAAATAACACACTGTACCATTAAGTCTAAAAGTATTCTTCTCCATCTAAGAGAATTGATTCATTGCCTTCTGTTTTTTCAAGCCTAAACTACTGTAATTCTCCTTTAACTGGTCTTCTCAGTGGGCAAGTTTAACCTCAAAATGGTGTAGAGCTCCGGGCTCATCTTTCCCCTTGGAAATGAGATAAATCTGCAAATATTTTCTTCATGGAAGAATTTACCTTGCCTTCCAGGAAAGCTCTATGGTGATTTAAAAATGTTATCACTTAGACGTTCAAGCCTTATGTGGTCTGGCTTCTATTTCAGGACCTGAAGATAGCACATATCCTACAGCTGCCAGTTTCTTGAGCACCCCTAGCAGTAATCAGGCAGATTTTAGCGTTAAAGCTTTTGCATTTGTTGTCCTGACACAGTAATTATTTATCTTTTAGCTAAGCAATATTTATCAGTGTGTCATTTAGTTTTAAGACAAAAGACACATTTATTTTCATTTAACTTTGAGCATTTGCCTTAAAAATGCCCTAACTAGTTTTTCTAAAGTCAGAGAGTATGGAAGCAAATATTCTGTAGAGTTTAGCAGTAGCATGTCAGTAGCTGGAGCCTAGATAAATTTGTGTAAGCTCTTGAAACTGATACTCCAAATCCTACCTGAACTAGATTTATAACATATGGTAAATAGCTTGCAGGATTTGGGATAAAAATAGATCAAGTACTCATGCAAAATTCCAGAAGAAAACACTAGCAGCTTTGTTCAGTTTATGATGTGAGTAATAAGCATTCATGAAGAAAACTTCCTCACTTAACATGGAAATCATCAAACTTGTAAACCTCACCCAGAGACTCAAGTTAATGACCACATATATCACGCACCTTTTGCATACAGTGAAGATATTATTTTCTCAAGGAAACTTCCAAAACCCCTCAAATCCTGAAAATTCCTGGGCTCACACCTCTTGTGCACACAGCTGACCTGCTCAGTGATTTGTTTCCATTGATAGAATGTTATGATGTTCACAAAAGTGATCCTATCTTGTTTATCTCATTTCAGATATCCAGAAACTCTGCTCATAACTTAAAGAATGTTTGTGTATTGTTAGGTTAATCAATGTATATCAAGGATGAAGGAGATGGAGTATAAAAACTGATCTCAGGTGGATGATCTCCAAATGATACAGGGAAAATTGATTTCCCAACCTGGAAAATACCTGGGACAAGTTTGTGTTCTCTAAAACTTACAAATGAATTTCAGGAACAAATGGAGGTTATGAGCTGAATACATTTAGAGGGGAAAGAAAGCTCCTTCCGAAGAGAGGGAAAGGAGGGAGGTCTCGAGTGGGTGGTCCCCAGGAAGCTGTCTCTTCTAGGGACTTTTATAGAGGAAAAACAAGCACTGAGGCGGGTCTAAAGTGAAACCCATGGAAACTTGCTCAGGTGGGCATGAGATGGGACAAAACGTTAACCAATGAGGTTTTAAGCACCACTGCTCAGGTAAAATTGACTAAAGCCAAGACCAAATGGGGAAGGGAGTCACATAGCAAGCAGGCTTGAATAGGAACAGGGTCTCTTCCTGTTGGAGGTTGGGTTACTGACTCATTTAGGCTCTTTTAAGGTGACTGACACCTATTTAGAATATCAATTCCTGATGCACATTCCTAGGGAAGTATATGGATACATTTTTTTTCTTTTGCCTTGAGGTCTGCCTCTTGCAAAGCTGTAAATTCACCTTGTCTTCCATCTTGTCACCTTGAGGGCCTGGCCCTGCCTGATTGCCTATAATATTTGTATATAATTCAGCTGCCTACAACAAAGGGATGCAACTTGAGGAATTGAGGGAATACATTGATTAACCTAACAATATACAAATATCACAAGGCTAATTCATTCTCAATAATAAAATGATCAATTTGTATACATCAGTAATAGAAAGATTAAATATTATTTGTAGTTCATCATTCTCTTCACCATGGCAAGATAATTAAGGAAGAAGGATAATAGGGATGACCATACCTTATCCTATCTGAGTGGCGAAAGTAACATAGGACAGTGCTCAAAGCCAGATCAGAAGAGTTTATCCTTCTGCTATCAGTCCCTGATGTCCCTACAAAATAAGGATTTTGTTTGATGAAATGTGTGACTAAAAACCACTTCCAAAACAATCCCCTATCTTACAGCACTTTTTGTGATTAAATAAACCTCTTTAGATAAGTAGCAGAAGAACTGCATCCTAAAAACAACATTGGAAACTAAAATATTTACCCTTAGTCTTCAGTGCATGATATCCCAGTTCTATTAGTCTACTGAGTCCCTAGTGCTGAGGCCAGCAATAATAGAAAACAAATGTTCATGGGTAAATGAGGGAACTAGTTATAAGCCAAGAGGATCTAATCATCTAAAATCAAACAAAATTTATACAATCATAAAGCAATGAACAAAAGTTTGATATATTTTTACTCTGGGAGCCCTTACATCAATCTGCGGTTTCCCTTTATAGTCTAACTGCTACATCTCACTTTCTTATTCTGGAGCACAAATAAAATAAATCCACATGGTAGGGACACCAGGCCAAAAAGAAAAAAACAAAAAAACAAAAAAAAAAAAAAAAAAAAAAAAAAAAAAAAAAAAAAAAAAAAAAAAAAAAAAAAAAAAAAAAAAAAAAAAAAAAAAAAAAAAAAAAAAAAAAAAAAAAAAAAAAAAAAAAAAAAAAAAAAAAAAGAAGAAGAAGAAGAAAGAAAAGAATAAGATAAAGGAAAAAGCAAAAACATACAAAATCCTGCTGGTTTTGCTACCAACCATTTGCAGAAACACAAGAAAGGCTTTTCTTCAGAAAACATGGCTGCCTGATGTGCCTAGACACAACAAAAATAATTTTATTAAAAGAAAAAATGCGCCGGGCGTGGTGGCGCACGCCTGTAATCCCAGCACTCGGGAGGCTGAGGCAGGAGGATCGATGCGAGTTCGAGACCAGCCTGGGCTACAAAAGTGAGCTCAAGGCCAGCCTGAACTGCATAGCGAGACCCTGTCTCAAAAAGACAAAAAAATAAATAAATAAATAAATAAAAGAAAAAAAATAAAAGAAAAAATGCTTTAAGTATTTTATTTGCATGTATTATTTATTTACATAGAATATATGAATGTATAGTTAAGTATATATTATAGTTATGTATATAATATGTGATAAATCAGTATATATTTTTTACAGTTAAGTATATGTAGACAAACCATACATAACACCTCTAAATAGTAATATTTAAATGTATAATTTTTCACATAATCCTGAAATATGAGGTATACAAAAAGCATAGACAGTGTCACTGGAAACTGGAATCCCAACAGGCCCATACCTTCCATTGGCATACAATGTCATTTCTTTAAAAAAAAAGAAAATACTTTTAAAAAGCTTTGGAAACAATACAGGATTGCACTAAACAAAATGATAAGAATTCAACAGTGTTTGTTAAATTTCATGTTGTTGTACTCATCGTAGGTGTTCAGATTACTGGATACAAGCATGCAAAATAAATCAAAGAAGTATAAAAAAATTAAAAAGGTCAGTGAAAGAAAAAAATTTAAGTATTAACTACTCCTTTCAGTGGACCCATGGAAATCAGCAGTACAATTATTCAAGCTATTGTGTGTATATACATACATATTTCTTTTTACCTTTATTCTTTCTTTTCTCTTTCCTTCATCCTAGTTATTCCTACTCTTTGAATATTTTCTTACCCTTTCACAGTATCCACTGTACATTTCACATATTATTTATTCTTTCAGGTCCCTATACTAGGGAGCCAATATGATATTTATACATGTGGGCCTAATTTATTTCACTTATAAGTATGGTCTCCAGTTGTATCTACTTACCTATGAAAACCTTGAGTTTATCTTTTTTATATCTGAGTAATACTACAATATATAAAAATACTGCATCTTTTTTATTCATTTCTCAATTTTTGTGCATTTGGGTTGTTTTCAAGATTTAGCTATGACAAATTGTGTTGCTATATATGGACACATATATATTATTGTGGTATGTGGCTTTTAGTTCTTCTGTAAAAATATTCATGACGGAAATATCTGCGCTGAATGGGAAATCCAATCCTACTTGCTCTGAGGAATCTCCACACTGATTTCCATAATGACTGTACTAGTCTACACTCACCCCAGCAGTGGAGGAGTGTTCCTATTTCCCCACAGCCCCTCCAGCATTTGTTACTGGTTGAATTCTTGACAGCATTCTTTCTAGGGTGAGATGGAATTTCAGTGTTGTTTTAATTCACATTTCTTGAATAACCAATGATGTACATTTTTTCATATATTTATTTGCCATTTGTATTGCTTTATTCGCAGATGCCATGATACTCTACATAGAAGACTGCCAAAAACTCCACCAAAAGACTTATATATTTAATGACTCAATTCCATAGCCCAGCAGGACACAGAATCTACACTCAAAAATCAATTGCATTCCTATATATATACAACAAACACACTGAAAGACAAATTAGGGAAACCACGCTTTTCACAATAATATCTAAAAGTTAAATATTTAGGAACCAATCTAACAAAGGATGTAAAAGATCTATGAACTGAAAATTAGAACACACTGAAAAAAACACATTTCAGAAAATGAAAAGATATTCTTTACTCACGGATAAGTAGAATCTACATTGTAAAAATGACCATACTCCCAACATTATTATACAGATTCAATACAACCCTGATTAAAATACCATTAGAATATCTCACAGATCTAGGAAAAATATTCCTAAAATTTATCTGGAATCAGAAGAGGCCTAGAATGGCAAATTAATTAATTAATTAATTAATTAATTAATTATGGGCAACAAAAGAAAGGCAAGAGGCATCATGATTCCTGACTTGTAAGCATACTACAAAGCTACCGTGATAAAATCAGCATGGTACTGGCAGGAAAACAGACCTGAGCATTACTAGGACAGATTAGAATATTCAGACACAACTACAAACACACTCAGTCATATTACATTTGACAAAGGTGCTAAACATGTTCAGTGGAAGAAAGATAGTCTCTTTAATAAATGGTGCTGGAAAAATTGGATTTTCTAAAATTAGACCCATGTTTATGACCATGCACTAAACTACAGTCAAAATGGATCAAATATTTAAATATTAAAACAACAACTAAATCTACTGGAAGAGAAAGTAGGTAGAAATATTGAAGACATGGGGGCAGGCATAGTTCATGTAAAAAAAAAAAAACTTCATGAGAAATATTTCAAAGAATCAAGTCATGGGATCTCATCTTTTTGAAATGTTTCTACACTTCAAAAGAATTCACCAACAGAATAAAAAAGAAACCCACAAATTGGGAAAAATCTTTAGCAGACAGTCCCTCTTCCAAAGAACTTCTAGAACACGTAAAGAATTTTTAAAACTCAGGCCCCAAAAATTGAAAGACCCAATTAAAAACTGTGTAATTCAGACAAATATACATTGTCATTTTTTTTCCTATAAGGTCTCAATGTTTCATCAAAACTCACCCAGGAAGTGAGCTCTTAGGACTCGCAAATCTCTGCCAGGGGCCAGGGAGATAGCTCAGTAGAATAAGCACTTTCCTGAAAAGTGCCAAGTCCTAAGTTCAGTTCCAAGTACTGAAAAAAAAATATCTTTCAGGGAATATCTCCTTTCTGATTTTCCTCCACAGTGATATGATGTTTTCCAAGAGCTCTGAAATTTAGAGAAATGAATATGGCTCTTTGGTTCAAGCAATATCTATCTTCTATCCACTTATTCTGTTTCTTTTGAGATAAGGAAGCACCAAAATGTACTCCACTTGTGGATAAGATCATCATGTTCCTCCTTTCTCAGAGCTTACTAGTAGGTGAGAGACAGTGACCAGTAAGCAGACAAGTGAAAACAGAGTGAAGGTGCTGTTACGGAGCTATGTAGGTACTCTCATAGCCTTAGAAGGGACACTGAGTCACAGGCCTGAATCATGGGTCAAAGAAGGTTTCCCAAAGGAAATGAGATCTACGCAAAGCTTTAAGAAACAATGAGGGTCAATCTCCCCTATTACGGCCTATGTCTAGATGTTCTCCCAATGTGTTATGCAGAGGTAGGCAGGGCTTTTTCAGAGGTGACTGGATCCGAAGTGTATGACTGATTCATAGAGCAATGCTCGGATTCAGGGTGCTAGGTTTACAGGTGTGTGATTGCTAAATCTGTTCACTGACTGGTTTGCCACCTCTCTAATCCCTGTATTCTAGAAAGAGTACAAAAGGGACAGAAAGACACTGTTAAGGTCCCTTGTAGCCTTACTACCTTTTGCCAGCCATGGATGTTTCTTCTCTGGAAGGCCTGCCCATCATGCCACTCTGCCTTAGACTAACTGATTATAGATTTGAATCTCTGCACACTGTGAACTAAATTAACCATTTCTCCTTTAACTTTCAGCATCAGGTATTTTGTCTTGGTGATAGAAAAGTAAATAAGACCACCACTCCTCACAAAAAAGGCAGAAAGGAAAACAAAAGAAAAAAAGAAGAAAGGAGGACCTCAGACTTTGAAAATATCATGTGTATAAGAAGAGAAGTGGAATAGTAGTAGAAAGTATAGAACTCAGTCCAACATGTCTGGAAAAGAGAAATCACACTGTGACAGAAGGGGTAAGGAGGCATCACACTGTTAGGGTCAGTATTTACTATTGAAGCTACAATGGGGTTTAAGCAAGAAGAGATAGAAATTTAGCTGCAGTTTGTGGAATATCCTGCCAGTGGAAAAATAGAATCAAGAAGTCCAGACATGAGGCAGCTGCAGTTGTCCAAGAAGAGATACCAGAGAGTGGTGGCAGTGCAGACATCAAGAAGGTGGAATGTGAGAATTATGGGAAATAAAATTGACAGGAAGAGGAGCTGCTCCATTTGGATTAAGGTAAGAAGACAGGTCAGGATTAATCCATATATATATATATATATATATATATATATATATATATATATATATATTCCATTCGTATGCCAAAATCCTGTATGTGCCAAGAATACAAGGGCATCCAAGAGAGTCACACTTCTTTGCTACAGTTAAAGTGTTGAGAAAGTTACATGCTAAACCTCTGACCACACATAAATTCATAGTTAAAATTCATGCCAGAAACTGGATCAAAACTAAAGGCTATGATAAGAGATTATAATGAAGATCTGGTTTAGACTAGAAGCTTAAAGATGATTTCCCTAAATATTGAAACTTTAATCCAAGTCCTGAAGGACTGAGGCAAAGGCCAAATGGAAAAGAAAAAATGTCCAAGGTAAAAGAAACAATATGGAGGTAACTGGAAGTACCAAGATGTAGTCAAGAACAATATCTGCTATACTTGGTGATAGACTGGATATAGAGACTATGGGAGGAGAGAGGTTAAGGGATAATTTCCAGATTTCCAGCAAGAAAAATTAAGGGGCAGACCCAGATGGTGGTAAGAAATTTCTGTAGTCTCTACAACAACTGCCCTTCTTGGAGGTGATTTTCTGCTTATGAAGCAGCACTTCATCTTCAGATAGGCTGTGTAGACCAGCAGTTAGTAAAAGAGGAGAATTAAGAGTCCCAATTTTCTTGGGACCTGGAAATAGTTCAGTGACATAAATGCCTGCCTGGAGAGCATAAAGTCCTGAGTTCTATCTCTAGTACCACCTCCCCCAAAAAAAGGTTTTTTTTGTCTTTGATTAGTGAGTCTATTCCTTCAGCTTTTGTACTTTTTTTCCTGAGTGTGACCATGTCACGTTAAGTCCCTGCCAGAACAAGGATAAGCCCTTTCAACCCAGCTCTGGATACTCCTAAACCCTGGTGATTCATTCTGATTAATTGGTAACACCCAGTAAGGTACTAGCTAGCCCTTTGGCACGGCCAATTTTCACTTCAAAGGGTATATTCCATGCCTAAATCTACTAATGCTCATTTTCACACATTTTTAAATGGAGTTATTTTATGGAACTTAAAAAAATGTTCAACTTAAATAGATGAAAAGGAACTATTCTGGTGGAATCTGGGGTGAAGGGTTCTGAATGTCCTCCACTGAGCTTCTAACCTCCTCCCCTTCCAACGTTATCCCTGAGATTTGCCTCAGTTGAAAGCGAGGTAAGATAGTGGAAAGTTTGGGATCATGTAAGAAACCGAACTTCTCAAGTTTAACATGAAAGAGAAGAAAGATTAAAGGAAAAGTGATTTTTAGGCCCTATTCCAGTTATGAAAATTATAGTTTAAATGCACATTAAAATACTACATGCTTCATGAGGAATAGAATAGGTAAGGAACTAGTAAAGCGGTTGTCATGTAATAGATGGAACTCTGAGACTGAATGATTTGAGAAGAGTTTAATAAACAACTGCCTATGAGGACTGAGGAGGCAAAAAGAAAGGAAGGGTATCTCCTCAAAGTCAGGTTGGAATGATCACTCTTGGAGTGTGTGGAGTCGCAAGACAGAGGCAGGATCCTCAAGTCAGAGAATACCCAGTGTGGAAAGCTCCCACAGGAAAAAGATGAGGAAAATCCCAACTGAACTCAGATTTAAATCTTCTATAACCAAAAGCCAGAGAAGAATGTAACCTGTTGAAAGAGAACCTCCGAACTGGGTGAAGACCAAGAGAAAGCAGGTCTGAAGCAATATACAGGAAATATCAAGCACAATCAGTTACCATGATCTACAGGTTTGTGAAAATTTGTGAGTTCTTTTCTCTCTCTCTTTTTTTTTTTTTTGAATTTTTTGTATTTTAGGGAAGGG
>PVJA010020904.1:0-25980 GCA_004027025.1 Myocastor coypus | reverse complement strand
TGCAGGTGCTTTAATCCACTGAGCTACTTGGTCAGTGGTTTGTGCATATTTTAATAGACTTCTGAAGCTTGAATATGGTAAAACGTAGATCACATTACACATAACATACAGGACAGCAATTGATGTGGTGTTAAATTAAAAAAATATAAGCTCATAAAGGCTAAAATTAATAACCTTGTCATGAGACAATTATTTCAATTTTTAACTATTTCTCCCTGAGTGTTAAGAAAAAATTGTTTGACCTTTCCTGAAAGACAATCTCACAGAGACAGCTGATTGTATCTACCACATAAACATAGTTTCACAGCACAATTGTTTCAAAGAAACCACTCTTCAGATTTTTTCTTCAAGTGAACTGTAAAGATATTCACATGATGACAATATAGCCAAGCATCTCCAAAATCCCCCTCCAAATTCCAAGGGCCTTAATACTTGCTTTGTGATGAATGACTTTGGCTTCTATCTTCTACACCAGCACATAGGTACATGTAAGTTGGTGTCTGACCAAGTCTGACCAAGCACAACAGAGTGGATTAAAAGTATATTCAATTTTCTTTCCTGAAATTCCTAATTCAGCATTAAGCAGATCTCTCTCTCTCTCTCTCTCTCTCTCTCTCTCTCTCTCTCTCTCTCCTACCCCCTTTGTTATTAGCTTCTGTTTTCTTCCTCCTGTCATTTTATCCCAAATCACTAACTGCTATTTTTGCAGCCCTTCTAGGGCTGAGGTTGACTGGTTTAGGTTGACTGAGCTTTCACGAAATCTAAGTATCTTTTTTGCAGGAATCAAATGGACTCATCAAGACACACCACAATGATGGAGCTAGTTCATCCCAGGTGCATAGAGGGTATCTCTATTTCTCTTTCTCTCACTGCCTTTTTGTCCCCTCTTCACACTTTTTTCTCCCATCCCACCCCATGCCATGCATCCTTAAGTTTCTGAAGTGTAAAGAAGGAGATGGTCCCCCCGGTGTCTTCATATCCAAGAGGTCTCTACTGCTCTCCGCATGCCATAGGGGGCTGCATTATCTCTAGATAGTAACCCAGGTATCCAAAAACATTTACTCAGGAAGGCTTTTCCTCACTTGTTCTACCTATTTCTCTCTCCTTTGTGAATATTTTAGCTATTTAATTAAGTCAAAGCTCCTGACACTAAATTTGACACTTAGTGAAGTCTGACACTTCACTTTCAAATTTCATGTATATTCTATTTTGGTGCCTTGGACCAGATTTAATGGTTAATATTCTATTACACATTCACATGTTCATTCATATATACATGTACATTCTACTTTACACTTCATACTTTTACAAGCTTGGACTTTAAATAGGTCAACTCTGGACTACTCTCTCTAAAAAAATTAATCCTTATCTAGTAGAGGCTATTACAAAGTAAATAGGAAGAAGTTCAAAAATTACCTATTTATCTATCATTTTCTACCAGATGAATGTAAAGGGGATTGTAAATATTTAATAACATGCTTTAATGGAAGAAATCAAGAAGGACATTAACTTGATTTCGTATAGTTCTGTGAGTGTGGATTGCATTTTGTATAGTAGCTTGAACTTAATTAAGCAGGAAATGACTGTACCACTGAGTTTTTAAAATGTATGAGGATTGTAGGAGCCATTAAAATTAAGCTTCCTGAAGTTTTTTTCCAAGTATCTATATTTTAATAGATAATTCTGACATGTAGGCTCAAAAGAGCATATTTCAGAAGCCTTTGTATACACTGAGCGAGAGCCATAATTTATACTTACAGTTAAATGTTCATACAACATGTACGCATTCACTTTCATTTACTTAAAAGAAACCCTTTTACCTGCCTCAGTCAATACCCTGACCATCTTAGTTTTTCTTAAAGTTAAAATAACAAAAGCCACTCAAGTATTTATATTTTACTTTAATATCAAATATTATTTTTATTTATTCACCAATATATTATGGATTGTCTTTAAGTAAGGTTCTTTTGCTTTGATAATCTCTTTTTAATGATTTGGTTCAGGGTCTCATTACACAGCTCTATTTCGAAGCAATCCTCCTGTTTTTAGCCTCTCCAGCAGACTAAAGGCATGCACTACGATGCCCAGATTTGGCGGCTGGCTCAGCACACACCTAGGGGTGGAGCTAGGATGGACTGAACCCCAATCCCTGATGTAGTAGCGCTTAGTCTACTAGGCTATCTTACAGGTCTTGCTTTCATGTTCTAAATGATCATTCTTTCCTAAGTCACAACCCTAATATATTTCCTATAATTATAAATATAATTATAAATTCTAGCTCTTAATGTGTAGTCTGATAAAAATAAAGTGAAAGCAGAACCCTTCAGAAGTTTATTATTTATTTCTCTTATTTTACAGTTATATTGGGCACATAGAGTTCCACAGTACTAGGTTCTAGCGACCCACTTAGTCTCCTCAAAACATTTAACATCATTTTAGTATAGGCAATGCCAAAAAATCCTTGTTTTTATGAAAATAAAATGCCCCAAGTACTTATTTCTTTACTGATTTCATAGCACTTTGGTTGAGGTTCAGTTAGGTTAAATCTTTTTTTTTTTTTTTTTTTGTCTTTTTGAGACAGGGTCTCGCTATGCAGTTGAGGCTGGTCCTGAGCTCACTTTTGTAGCCCAGGCTGGTCTCGAACTCGCATCAATCCTCCTGCCTCAGCCTCCGGAGTGCTGGGATTACAGGTGTGAGCCACCACGCCGGGCAGTTAGGTTAAATCTTGACAGCAAGGAAAGCTGGTATGAATGGGTTTCAGAGAGAAAACTATTAACTCTTTGAAGGACATACTTTTCTCATGGAGAGTAGACAACATGGCTGGACTAGAGTATGAGCTTGCAGGTATTTTATTTAAGGGTTACATAGTAAGTGTTTCGGTTTTTATCAACTACTCAACTCTGTTTTGTGGTATAAAACCATCCACATACTACATAAATGAATAAAACTGGATGGGTTCCAATGAAAATTTGATTTATAAAAGCAGACAGCTTACCCTCAAATGCAGCTATTATACCTCTTTGATTGAAGAAATGGTTTTCAAACATTAACATGAGTTTCTGATTCAGTAGGTATATTGGTCAGCCTTCTTGTTGCTGCAACAAAAATACCTGACACTCACAAGTTAGAGGAGAAGTTTACTTAATTTTTTCAGAGATTTCTGTTCATGGTCCACTGAAAGAAGAAACCTCATGGCAGAAGGACATGATGGAGCAAAACTGCCACTTCATGGCTGGTGCACACTCAGAGATTAAGGGGTCAGGGACCAGACGTGGTACTCTAAGTCTTGCCTCTCCCAAGAACACACAGAAGTGTGCTTTACTAATCCTCTATAAACCTCTCAAGTTAATCAACTTAGTAATTAAGATTAACTGTCACCCCAGGTGTGTGTACCTGCACTTCTAACAAGTCCCCGACTGAGGTTCACACTGCTGTCCTAGGAATTTATTCTTTGAGAACAACCAGAGTAGAGTTCCGCTGGCTGCAGGTGCTCATGTGTTGTGCACAATGTGTTATACACTCACAGAAGGGGTTTCATCTAGGTTCCCTTGAAAAGGGAACCCTAAGAAAAATTTACTAGCTAATCCTTTAGGTAGCAGGGGAGCCCAGAGAAACAAGAACAAGGAAAAAATACAAGGCATAAAGGAAAGTGAACCAGACCAAAAACATGTGTTGCTGGCTTGGGCCCAATTTCACATGACTAATTGTTCAACTTTTAAAAATAATGTTTCTCGAAATAATTACTTATGGGGAAGAAATATGTCTCTGGCCTCTCCCTTTGCTCTGCCTCTTATTGGCTGAAATTCGCCAGCAGTTCCACCTTATTAATTTTTGGGTTTTTGTTTTGTTTTGTTTTCCCTTTCCATGCAGCAGAATAATCAGAACCTCCCAGGTCCATTCAAGCCACTGTCTCAGCCTATAAAAGCTGTCTTGCCACTGATTAAGCGTGGCCATTTCCAAAATGTAGCCTAGACTTTTTCTCCCAGAAATATCATCCATTCTGAGGATTTCAAATAAATATCACTCTGAATTTTTCAAAAACTTCCAGCACTAACCTTCCCAAGACTAATGGCCAGAAAAAAACCTTGGCATTTTGTCAGGCCTAAATCAGTTTTAAAGGAAACTACCTTTGATGCTTAGGTGTTCGTCATAGTTTAGATCAAAAATAACTCCATGAGGTCTCATGCACTCGCAGGCAGGGCTTTGAGAAAGTGAGTGATTCTGAGCCTCATATAGCTGACTTGCTGCTAGAAAGTGGTGTCTTCAGGCCAGTCAGATAACTCAGCAGACTAAAGCACTTGCTCAGGCACAGTTCAGGGACCTGGGTTAATCCCTAGCACCACAAGCTATGCTGGCCCTGTACTCAGGGTCCACTGAGATGAAGATTCAGACTGGGTATGGTGGCACATACCCATAATTCCAGGGCTCGGGAGGCAGAACACAGGAGAACAAGTCCAATCTGTGTAACAGGAGCCTGTAGACCCTGTACTAAACACACAGAAAGGAACGAAAGGAAGGAAGAAGGAGAAGGAGAAGGAAAAGAAAGAAAGAAAGAAAGAAAGAAAGAAAGAAAGAAAGAAAGAAAGAAAGAAAGAAAGAAAGAAAGAAAGAAAGAAAGAAAGAGAAGAAAGAGGTATTTTGCTCCAATAGGTGGGTCACTGCAGGGTGATGTGCAAGGGTGTAATTCCCTTCCTGGCTCCTCACTTCACTTTCCGCTCCCTGGTCACCATCATATCAGTAGCTTTCCTCTGTTATTTTCCTTAGTCAAGTTGCATTGCCTTTCATCTGGCTCATCATGAACTGTGAGCCAAAGTAAATTTCTCCTCCTTTAAATTGAGAGTAGTCAGCACTGTGTTCCAATGAAAAGAGGGGACTAATACAGATTTTTGTGTCAGAGAAGTGGAGCTGTCCTTGTAACTACCTGACAGCTTGGTTCAGAAGCTTTTGGAAGTGATTTGTGGAAGGAGTTTGTAAAGATTGAAGATGATGGCTAGAGAAGCCATCATATGCTGTCAGTCAAGCTTGATGGGCAGTCATGGTCAGCACTCAGAAGATCCAAATCCTGTAAAAAAATACAGATGGTAAAATCAAGATCACAAGGTTATAGATGGGAATAAGAACTCCACTGGCAGTTGGGTTCAAGACCATTGTATGTTATGTTGAGGCAGAAAGTTCATCTATACTTTGCTCATGGCCTGAGACTCCATGGTAGACTTGAGTTGAAGGACAGTAGACTAACTAATCTGGTAGAGAAAATTTCAAGGCATCCCAGAATGCCTCCTGTGTCCTGCATACTGCTGGGGACTATTAGTTAGCTTTACACTGAGAATCAAGAGAATATAGAATAGTTGAATTATTTAAAAGTTTTGAGTTTTACTAGAAAGGAAAGCACATATAAAGTAGGACTTGTAAAGTTTTGTCACAGGACATCTCACCTGCAGAAAATATTAGCAATACAATGGCAAATATTTTATGCCTGTATTTTAACAAATTATGAATTTAGACAAGAGCCTAATTGGAAGTGCCATATGGGGGGCTGTGCCCAAGATCTTTGGAGTTTATATCTCAACAGACTTCCCCATACTTCTTGAATGGAAGTACTGACCCTTGTCATTGTACATAGGCTTGCTTAACTTGCCTTTCTAATTTTTGTAGGTGCACACAGCTAAGAGTTTTTTTCTTGACTCTCAGGAGAGACTTTGAACTTAGAATTTTCAGCAGTGTCAAAACTGTTAAGACGTGGGAGATTCTTAGAGATGTACTAAATGCATTTTACATGTATCTTTTGGAATCTGGAGGTAGAATGTCATCATTTAAATAAATAATATCTCCTGAAAGACTCACACATTTACAGGAAAAAGGGGAAATATCCGGAGAGATATACAGCTGACTATTAGGAGGTGTTTCCTGGTCAGAAGAAGCAGATCATGAGGGGCATGACCTGGAAAAGTATGTCTGCCTCCCCAGATCCTCACTGCATTGCCTGCTTCCTGGCAACCAAGAAGGAGCAGCATTCCTCCTGCAGGTCCTTTGCTCTGCCTATTTGCTGTGGTTAAGCCTGCCAAACGTGAATCGAGACTTCTGAGACTGCAACCTAAGATAAGCTCTCCTCTAAGTTTTGGGCGTTGGGTATTACGTCTCAGCAATGAAGGAAATGACTAAGACAAAGCTTATATCTTATTCCACATGATTCTGCCACCTCTAGTCACACACAGTCTGACAATAAGCAATACCTGACCCAGTCTTCAGTCTAGCAGGTGTTTATACTGTCATGAAGCTGGAAGCTGGGAGTACCAAGGCAGTTTTTCAAGTGTAATGAATATCCAGAAGTTGAGCAATTGGCATCATGTAACTCATTCGAGAACCTAATGTGATAAGGTCAAGATTACATCTACCCAAAAAGCAGGCTTACATGCTAAAGGAAGAAAAATAGGTAAATGAAACTTAAAACACCCTAACAATTCAAAGGTAGAAGCAGATAAGGAAAAGGAGGCTGAGCACTTGGCCTCTGATGGTTTTCTGCATTCATTGCCCACATAGGCCAGCCATACCCACAAGTCATCACATGTCTCTTGCTTTAGTCTTCACGAAATCATGGTTTCTGTACTCAGTCACCTGTTACTTTCCAGCAAAATGCCTCTCTCACTATGTCATTTCCTAAATATAAATCTCATGCTTTGCCTCTTACGTTGACTGTGAAATAAAAGTAAAAGAAAATAAAAGTCATTCTTCTAGTAGCCTTATCACCAAAACAAGTATTATCAATTTAAATTCTTCCAATCTTGCCTAATATTTTTCTCATTGTAGCAAGTTAAGAAACTCCAGTTTCTTCCTCTATGCTTCCATGAAACAGTTATTATGTTTTGTAAACCTAAACATGTTTATCACTTACATTCCCTATAACCTATAGGGCTTTCAGGACACATTAAAGACTATAAACAGTTTTTATCTTTTATCCACATATCTTACATAAATTTAATTTTCAATTAATAATTTCTAAATATTTTATTGAACATATATATATATATATATATATATATATATATATATTGATTTGTTTGTGTTAAATGTGCTCTTTCATATCACCTCAAGGTTGTCCCTTTTGATCATTACAAGGCAACACATGTAGTGCTGCTTTTTAGCACTTCACATGTATTATCTGATTGAATACATCTGAAGCACCATCACCTCACTACTCCCAATTTAGTGGCAAGGCAAGTGAGTCACTAAGAGTTTCTATACCTGTACAAGGTCACATGCTGGTAGTGGAACATGAATACAAACAGGTACTGGTGATGACAACTTTAACTACTACGCCATCATGGTAGGTATTATTTAGGCTGTCATATGCAAAGTACAGTCTTTGTTCACTTGAGGAAGTGACAAAGAGGATACACTGAGAACAAAATAACTTTATCCTCCTGAGAGTATATCTGTTTAGTGGTTTGTTAGTTTGTTAGTTAATTAGTTTGTTTTGTACCAGGGATCAAAGTCATGACCTTGCACTTGAGTGACAGGCAGGCACTTAGGCCACTTAGCTATTTCCTCATCCCCTCCTGAGAGCATATCTGTAATTTAGATCTAATGAAATCTTTCAGATGTGTCGTCAAAACATGAATAGCACATGCATACCGTAGAAAGCAAAGACATTGATCATAATGGACCCTGGGACATAATCATCTTCAGTACACCAAGGCCAGGGAGTCTCACTGACCAGCTGTCCTAAAACCTAACTCAACTGGAACTAGAGCCACAGTAAAAGATTTCACTGAGAAGGAGAGATAACTGGAAGGCGTTCACATTTTATTCTTCTCAGTAAGGATCAGAATATTGTATCCAAATTTCAAACACCTTCTTGTGTTTCCATGGAACAGGCCAGCCTACAGAAAAAGACTTAGAAGTGGCTGCTGACAACAAATCATTTGGCACAGAGGTGTGTGCACACTGACTCCTTCATTCTTCTCCCCAGGTGGAGCTCTCCTCACACAGACATGTTCTCATATAGGAACATATATGAATACTGTTTTGACCATAAGCTCTTGCTCTTTCCTCCATACTCTTTTTTTTTAAAAATATTTATTTATTTCTTGTTTCAGAACCTTCGTTTGTTTATTCACTCATTTTTATGGCCGGCTCAGCCCGTCCCAAGGGTAGGACTGGTACAGCATGTGGTGCCGGGGATCGAACTGTGGTCCCTGAAGCCACCCAAGCTTTCCCAAGTAGGCGCTTTAGACCACTGAGCCATCCCACCAGGCCCCTCCTCCATACTCTTTATACAAGCAATACTCAACATTCAGCATAGTTTAAATAATTCAGAGTCTGAAGTTGCGCTTCTTCAGATTACTCATAAAACTCTGTCCGTTATCAGCTTTCTGATAATCATTTCTTTTCTCTAATGTTTAGCTTTTGACCTGTAAAAAAGAAATAAACACCATATGTCTTCCAGTTTGGAGACAGGATGGCAAATACATATATATTAAACTAGATAATGCATTTTTGTAGAGCTCTTACCTGAGATTATATAATAGTTATTAAGTTAACAACTGAAATGTTCTACTTAATCCTACCTATGTAAAATAAAGAAAACTTGCTTAACTCCTCAAACTTATCTACCAAATAGAGCTGACATCCACTGATTATGCTTTGGGGAAGCATTAAATTTAATAACATAAGTACAATTGCATTATTTGCTACTTACTATGCACTAAATTAGTGATCTTAAATCTTTCTGTGTAGCAAGACCTTGGAGAAATTAATATACTACTAATGACCCTAAATATGAAGCCCCTAGTTCCATACCTTTCAGGTTATATAAAAGCACTTAGAATAAGTTTTCTTATTCTTGGGAAGCCATCCGCATAATTATAATGGTTTATACAAGAGGCTAGTTTAGGAATCTACTGGTCAAATTTCCTTTAATTCCTTGTTGTGGCCTGTATCATCTTCTGAAAACTCAGTGCTACCAAAGCTTTTACAGTATCAGCAAACCAAGCATTCGTTTAGATATTTCCTCTTGTGTATTCATTGAAAAGAATTTCGAGCAACCACTTTGAAACAAAAGAAACAAAACAAAAAGCTAACAACTAGTGACTTGAAAACAGGCGAAAATCAGTGTTTGCTAAAAGGGTAAGACCTCATTCTGCACAGAACTCCAGGTTGTCTTCAGAACATGAGGAAGAAAATGATCACAATATAGTCTTTTAGACTGTCTTCATATTTAAACAAGCCCCACAATGCCCATTGATCTGCATTTAGACAAGTTCTGAATTTAGACAAGAGCTTGCATCTGGGCGGAAATGAAAAATCATGGAGCAGTAAATTATAATTCCAAATTGCATAACCTCTGTTCTTCCGGGCTCCAAATGAATACAATGAGCAATTACATGCCCATCAGATGCCTAAGATAACTGTAGATTACCAGAAATCAGAGAGATCAAAAAATATATTGAGTAATATCAAATACAAAAATTTAAAAATAAGAAGAGTAAAAGCTTCCAGAGGGTAAAAAAACTCCATAAAATTCCTAAACTATTTAAAATATTTAATCATGTATTAGCTCTTACTATCGAGTATTTCACAATCATCTGGACACAAACTAAAATAATCACACTACATGTTCAATACAAATGCTTTGCATTATACAGAAGGAGTTTAATATGTCAAACACCAGAATGGAGATGGGAGGATCAAATGAAAACCCCACATATACATCAGGAAGTTATGGGGGACAGTTGTCTAGCATGAGAATTAATAGCTATGTTTTCCCCAGTTCTAATACTCTGGCTTCAAAACTAAATTAATTAGAAAAAATAAAAATATAAAAATGCTTTCTTTGTGTATGTAACATGAGGAGTAGAGAATAAACACTCTTCTGGGTCAGAAACATAATCATTGCAAACTGAATTTCTCTGCTAATGTGGTTTCTTTCTTCCCAGCACAAAACAGCCTATCTCTGTCCTACTCATTGGACATTATTTTTAATATTCTTTTGGCAGCAGAGTGTTCTCTTTTTTCATGAGGAATTAAGGTGATGACCAGGATTTACTTCAAAAGTCACACCTAATGATGATTTTGCATCCATAGATCTCTGAGAAGATACAGCTCTGCATTAATCAAGATGGCCTTAAGGTTCTTTCAGTTTGACTAAGCTTTGGACAAGGTTTTGCTAACTCTAGACCCCTGCCTGACCTTCCTTCTCTTAGTGCCTTTTACTTTAGAAAACTTGTAATTGCAAATTCTTTCTCTGCCCCTTTGAAATGCTAATAAACCTCCCAGTCTCTCTAACCAGTTTTACAACACTAGACCTTCTTTCTTAAAGACCTGGGAGCCATCCCTTTGAAATGTAAGCATCAAGAAAGATAGTGCCCCATCTCTTGGTCTGTATGAGGAGATAGGAGCCTAACTTTAATGGCACTAGTTAGGCACCAGGAATGGTCCAGTCTCTCCATAACTGCTCAAATAGCTCAGCTCAGCTCTTAAAACTCCTTCTGCCTATTGTTTCAACAGAATTTCATTCAAGTTCTCTTCTATTGCAACAATCTCTAACAAAGGCTTTCTTGGTGTTTAAATTTGTTATATATTTTGTTTGACAGCACATATGATTTCCAATGAATCAATTGAGGTTCATTGCCTTGCTAGAAGATTCTATAATCAAATAAAACAAAAGGTAAATCAAGTATATATACAACAATATATAGCATGCCAACATTTTAGGAAACAAAATAGTTACGTTAATGTACACTGAAAAAACTTAAAGTCTCCACATGGCAGAGTTGGTGAGTAGTCTATCAAAGAAGAGAAGAGCATACTATCTGAAAAGCCAAGAGGATAGAAATGTTTTAGAAAGACATATTGCCTTATGTATAGAGAAGTCCAATGAGATACAGAAGTAACAACTTAATAAAAGTACAATAGCTGCTAGGATGATCTGTGGAGAAGGAATTCTAGTTAAATACTACCATGGAATGTATGGCAGAAGAGAAGAAAAAGAAAAAGTAATAGGAAGCTCCTCATGACTAAATTAATGATAAAATTGATGTTTTCCATGTTATCTGAAGGGCAGTAACTGCAATAGCAGCCTTAACTGGAAAAGCAGAGAACAACCAAAGGAAGCATCTAATAATCACAGTGCAATAATTTATATTTTGCTTTTCAAGCTAGTACACAGAAGACAAAGGTAATAAAATAGCTGGCAAACAGTTGAGTGGAATGAGAATAAATCCATGCAAAAAGGGACCAACTCAGTGCACTGATTCCAAATTTTAGATAACAGAAAGAAACAAGAAACTGCACAACATATTCCTTACAGTTGGTCCACAAAGGAGACTGATCTTGAGTTGTGCCCATGGAACAAATATGGGCCAGAAACAATTACAGCTTGTATTTGGTGAAGAGATTGTTAAGGAATAGCTCCACTAAATAAGTATCTAGGTGTCTGAAGTAGTTGTATACATAGTCCCAATGTTCCATAATTGCACTGGGTTACTGGTGAAACTGGCAATGTTGGAAGCAGTTGATTTAAGCCTTTTAAAGCTCAGCATACTAATCTATCTTTACATTTTATGCCTCATAGCTAAACCTTTCTGCTGGGTGGTTTAGGGCAAGTTAAAGCAATACCTGTATAACAAAACATGTAACTTTTGTATCTCCAAAGGTCAGTCAAACCCCCTCAGCATTTACTTTGAAATCATGTACAGTGCTTTGTAAAACCATTGTGAGAGTCACAGCTATTGACTGACCAGTTTGCTCTCTGTACAAGCCTGAGAGAATCTTTTCTCTCTAGGTGACTCTCCTTAGACACAGTATACTTCATTTATCTCGTTCCTCCATGGTCCCATAATCTACTTGAACAGAAAATTTGAAAAACCACAGAGTTATAAGATGTTACAGTACAGGTTCTCTTATGTCCTGAGTCCTCACCTACTTTGAAGGCCTAGGACATAAATATTGGCAATCATTGTAGCCCTTCTTTTTCTCTAATTTTTGGTCTGCAAACTAACATTTTTAACCCACTAGAAGAGAAACTTCGTGATACTATTGCTTTATAACATTGGTACTTCAGCTTAACATCACTGTCTTTATGAATGTCAAACATCTTAGACTTAACTTGGAATTGGTATTTTCCATCAATCACCGATATTCTAATAAAAATCTATAGTATGTGATAAAAGCAGTTACACATTTTTAGGCAGACATTTAGAAATCCAAGGATGTACAAAATTATCTCGTATCAATCCTATGACATTTTGCCCAGTCTCTTAGTCTCATTTAATACCTGTCTTGTTTTCTTGTGAACCAACCATTACCTGAGAGAGATTACGGCAGTAACTGAAATTATACTAGAAGCAGCACACATCTACAAGACCAGAATAACAAGCATTCAAAGCATAGGTTTAGTGTTTCACATTGCTATCATCAATGTGGAAAACTTTTTGAAGGTTCTTAGGATCATCATCTAATACACCTTGTGTACATAAGTACACAGTTTAGTTCTGCTATATTTCCTCTCTTTTCTGTTTTCAGTTACTTCATTGTTATACCCACAATTGTTTGATCTCCATTCAGCTGTGTTATGCCTTTCCATTTTTATTTCTTGAGTTCTTACACTAGAGAGACTATAGGATATTTACATATGTAGGTCTGGTTTATATCACTTATGAGTATATGTTCAAGACACATCCATTTATATATGAAGTCTTCCAGCTTATCATTCTTTATAGCGGAGTAATATTCTGTTGTACAAAAATACCCCATCTTTGTCAACCATTCTTTGGATTATGGACATTTTGGTTGTTTCCAAGATTTCACTATTACAAACTGGACTGCTGTAAACATAGGTGCACAGATAGCACTATGGTATGATATTTTCAGTTCTTCTGGGAAAATTCCCAAAAATGGGATAGCTGGATTGAATGAGATTTCCAGTTCTAGTTTTTTAAGGAGCCTCCACACCACTTTCCATAATGGTTGCACCAGTCTGCATTCACACCAGCAGTGGAGAAGGGTTCCTCTTTCCCCACAGTCTCTCCAACTTTTGTTGCTGGTTGATTTCTTTATGATAGCTATTCTTTCTGGAGTGACATGATATATATGTTATTTTAAATTGCATTTCACAGATGGCTAGAAAAGTGGAACATTTCTTCATGGATTTATAGGCTTTCCAAATTTCTTTCTCTGAGAAGTCTGTGTTCATCTCAGATGCCCATTTCTGGATTGGGTCTTCGAAATTGAGGACCCTAATGGGTTTTAGTTCTTTATAGATTCTACATAGAAGAACGTTGCCTGAGTACTTATTATTTAAAAACTTTTCAAAATTTGTGGGGTGTCTTTTCATTCTGTTGGTAATTTCTTTTGACATGCAAAAACTTCTTAGCCAGAGGAGGTCCCATTTGCTAATGCATTCAAGTGTTAAACATGTATTTTAATTTTTGTCCATGAACTCTTCGCCTACTCCAGTGTTTTCAAGATTGTCTCCCACTTTTTCTTCCAGGAGATTTAATGTTTCTCTTTTAATATTTAGATCTTTAATACATTTTGACTTCAGTTTAGTGCATGGTGATAGACTTTGGTCAAGTTTTGGTTTTTGGCATGTACAGAGACAGTTTTTACAGCATCATTTGTTAAAGAGGCTATCTTTGTTCCAGTAAGCATGTTTGGCCCTTTTCTGGAAGATAAGTTCACTAAGTAAGTGTGTTTGTATTTGCTTTTGCATCTTCTAATCTACTCCACTGATCCTAAGATCTATTTTTTTAGCAATACCATGCTGATTTTATTACTGTAGCTTTGTAGTATAACTTTAGGACAGGAATTGTAATGCCTTCTGCCTTACCGTTGTTGCCCAGAATTGTCTTTGCAATTCTGGGTCTTTTTGGTTCCAAATAAATTTTAAGAATTATTTCTCCTAGTTTGTGACATTTGTTGATGGTATTTTGATAGGGATTGCATTAAAACTGTATAACAATTTAGGGAGTATGGCCATCTTCACAATGTTGGTTCTTCTTATCCAGGATCAGGCAACATCTTTCCATTTTCTGAAATCTTCTAGGATCTCTTCTTTTAGAGTACTATAGTTTTCATTACATAGGTCTTTTACTTCCTTAGTTAGGTTAATTCCTAAGTATTTCATTTTCTTTGGTGCTATCATAAAAGATACTGTTTCTCTAATTTCTTTTTGAGCATGTTTATTATCTGTGTAGAGGAATGCAATAGACTTTTTTGTGTTGACTTTGTAACCTGGTATGCTAATGAATTTGTGTATTAATTCTAGTAGCTTCTTGGTGGAGTTTTTTGGGTCTTCCAAGTAGATTAGCATATCATCTGCAAATAATAATAGTTTTACTTCTTCTTTATCTATGCTTATTTCTTTTATTTCTCTCTGTTCTCTAATGGCTATAGGTAATGATTCCAGAACTATATTGAATAGGAGTGGCGATAGGGGACATCCTTGTCTTGTACCATATTTAAGAGTAAAAGGCTTCAGGATTTCTCCTAGAATTATGCTAGCTATTGGATTCTCATAGATGGCTTTTATCATCTTGAGGAAGAGGCCTTCTATTCCAATTTTCTGTAGGAAAATGAGTATTTGGCTTTGTCAAAAGCCTGTGCTGCATCGATAGAGACAATCATGTGATTTTTGGTTTTGGTCTATTGATATAGTGTATTGCAGTTATAGATTTGCATATATTGAACCATTCTTGCATCCCTGGGATGAATCCTACCTTGTTATGGTGTACAATCTTCTTGCTCACATGTTTTATTCTACAGGGGAGAAATTTATTGAGGATTTCTACATCTATATTCATGAGAGAAATTGGCCTGCAGTTCTCTTTTTGAGTTGCATCTCTCTTTGATTTTGTTATCAGTGTAATACTGACCACTAGGAATGATTTTTGGAAGGATTGATTCCTTTTCAATTTCATTGAAGAATTTGTAGAGTATTAGGGTTATGGCTTCCATAAATTTCTTGTAGAATTCAGTGGAGAATCCATCAGGTCCTGGACTTTTCTTTGTCAGTAGGCTTTTTATTACATTTTGTATGTCATTAGCTGTTATTGGGTTATTGAGAATTTTTATATCTTCTTGATTCAGCTTTGGTAATTTGTACTTTTCTAGAAAGTACATTTCATCTATGTCTTCAATTCTGTGAGAGTAAAGATTCTCAAAGTAGCTATTTACTATCTTCTAAATCTCTGCTGGATCTGTACTAATTTCACACTTTTGATTACTTATTGCTTAATTTGTGTCCTTTCCTCTTTTTCATGAGATTAGCTAGAGGCTTATCAATTTTATTTAATCTTTCAAAGAACCTGCTTTCCAATTCATTAATTCTTTGCATTGTTTTGTTTGTTTCAATGGAATTAATAACTGCTCTAATCTTTATAATTTCCTCCTGTCTTTGGGCTTTGGATTTCGTTTGCTCTTCTTTTTCTAGTAGGTGTAGATGCTGCATTAGAATATTTATTTGTTCCCATTCCATTTTCTTATTGTGTGAGTTCAGAGCTATAAATTTCCCTCTAAGAACTGCTTTCATTGCATCCCATAAATTCCGGTAGGTTGTGTTTGAATTTTCATTAAATTCTAGATATTGCTTAATTTCTTGTTTAATTTCATCTGTAACTCACTGAATGCTGAGAAGAGTGTTGTTTAATTTCCATGTTCTTGTGGTTTTTTTTGTCATTTATTTCCAATTTCATTTCACTGTGGTCAAATAATATGCATGGGATAATTTCTGTTTTCTGGCAAGTACTTACGCATGACCTATGGACCAGTATGTGGTCTATTTTAGAAAATGTCACATGTGCAGTTGAAAAAATGTATATTCAGAAATGGTTCAGTGGAATACTGTGTATGTCCACTAAGTTCAGTTCTTCCAAGTTCTGGTTCAGTGCTGCTACTTCTTTGCTATTTTTGTTTTTTTGTCTTCTGGACCTATCTTTGTCAGATAAAAGGGTGTTAAGGTCTCCTGTTAAGTTTATATTAGATTTTTCATGTGCATTAAGTTTTGTCTTATATAACTTGGTGCTTCCATTTTGGGTGCATACATTTTTATGTGTGTTACCTCTTCATGTTGAAATTTTCCCCTAACCAGTCTGTAGTGGCCTTATTTATTTCATTTGATCAATCTTGGTTTGAAATTTAAGACTATCTGCAAAGGGGATGTCAACTCCTGCTTTTTTTTTTTTTTTTTTTTTTGAGGTGCTGGAGCATGTAGTATTTTTTTCTATCCTTGAATTTTTAGCCTGTGAGTTTCTTTATGAGTTAAGTGTGTTTCTTGTATACAGCATATTGTTGGATTTTGCTTCCTTATCCACTCTGCCAGTCTATTTCTTTAACTGGAGAATTGAGCCCATTTACATTGATGATTATAATTGAAATATATTGACTTATGATTGACATAACTTTTAGTTACTGCTGTTTATCACTTTTTCTCCTGTGTTTCATTGGCTGCCTTATTTGGTGGGATCTTTCTGTTCTCATTCATTGAGTTTGGTTCATTTTGGTGCCTCTGTAAAATATTTTTTTTAGTATACTTTCAAGGGTTGGCTTTGACCTCATGAAATTCTTTAGTTGTTACTTGTCGTGGAAGTATTTGACTTCTCCCTCATAACTGAAAGAGAGTTTTGCCAGGTATAGCAGTCTGGGCTGATTTTTATTTTTAATTGGAGGACTTGAAACACTCTTCTCCATGTTCTTCTTGACTTCATAGTTTGTAAAGTGAAATCTGACATTATTCTGATGAGTTTTCCTTTAACGGTGATCTTTTTTTTTTCCTCTGCCAGCTTTCAGTATGTTATTCTTCTGCTTAATTTCTGGGATTTTGACTGTTATATGTCTAGGTGTATTTTTAGTTGGGTTAATATTATTTGGAGTTCTGTATGCTTTAGTTATCTGAATGTCTGATTGTTTTCTCATATTTGGGAAGTTTTCTGCTATTACTTCTGCCCATATTCTTTTTATATCATTTGTATTAACTACTTCTTTCTCACTGATTCCTATTAATCTCACGTTGATCATTTTTGCATTATCTTGCAGATGTTGAATTATTTTTTCCTGCATTCTGGTTGTTATGTATTTATTTATTTATCTTTTTTGAGACAGGGTCTCGCTATGCAGTTCAGGCTGGCCTTGAGCTCACTTTGGTAGCCCAGGCTGGTTTCAAACACGCACCGATCCTCCTGCCTCAGCCTCCTGAGTGCTGGGATTACAGGTGTGCACCACCATGCCCGGCTCATTCTGGTTGTTATGAAGAGATTCTTTCTTACCTTTTCACTAGATGTGAATGTGTCTTCAAGATCTGAAACTCTATCTTCATTTTCGTTCATACTATTTTGCTATCTTTTGATTGAGATTTTATTTTCTTGTTTGTCTCTTTGAAACTGTTTAATGCAATCTAGTTCTTTCCTATATTGCTCATTCAGGGAATCCAACATTTTTCTATTTTCCTCTAATTTTTTCTTTCAATGTCTTCTTTAGTAGTACTTAAGTCTTTCATTATATTCTTTCACTCTCTACTAGAGACTATTTGTGCTCTGATTTCCTCTCTACTTGTCTGCAGTTGTTCCCCTTCTTTAGATGCTATTCATTTAGAGATATCTTTTTTTTTTACTTCAGAGGTTATTTCTGATCTGATTTTATGTGTAATTTTCTGCAGTTATTTTTCCACTTCAGCTTCTATTAATTCATGCATTTCTTTTTTTTTACTTCAGGTGTTATCTCTGATCTGAGTTCCTCTATACATTTCTGTACTTGCATATCTATCTCAGATGCTATCAACTCAGATGTTTCCCATTTTCTTCCATGCTAGTGTCTCCTGTATTTCTTCTGGCTGGGCTCAGGACCTGAGAGTGCATCTTGCTCCTTCTCTTTGTCATTTTGTATAGCAGTGATTTCTGAACTTTGGTGAAGTTGGTTAGCATCTATTGGAATTTGGATCCAGATACACCAAGCCTGTTCTCATCCATATGTGCCTAGCTGTGTATGGCTGCTGTCCTTTGTTGTTCCTGCTACAGCTGGGCTCTGGGCAGCCCAGTTGGTGGGGACTGTGGTTGAGGTCAAAGTTCTGATGGCTAAGGAGTCCCGGAAGGAGAACACTGACTGAGAAAGATTTGACCTGAGCTCTGCGTGGTTCCCAGGCAGTGGGGACAGTGTGACAATTCTAATTTAAAAAGTGAGCCAATATATTAAAAAATACTCTATAAAGTATTTATTAAATACAAAGGAGAAAATATGATGTAACAGTGGAGAAACTCAGTTGCCAACACCTTTACCAAGAAATCATACAAAAATCATCATTAATAAAATAGAGATATGATCTTTTCCTTGGTATCATAGATTGACAAAAGATATATCTTCTATGTAGTACTCTTGCCAAAATTTTTAACCAGGAACTGATCATGAATAAACAAGTAAATTAATCCCAATAATTTTTGAAAATATTCTGCAAGTAACTATGCTGCACTCCTGAAAAATTTTCAATGAATGCTATAAGAAACAGAAGTAATATTGTAGATTTAAAGAGAATGAATAAACCTGACAAATAAATGAACATAAGAACTTCATTTGGATGCTTGTTAAGATCATGTGCCATCTCAATATGAACTAAATGTTAGATGACATTAATTATAAATGTCTTGAATGATTATTTTACTATAGTATATAAAATATTTTTTTCTATCTTTCTCTTAATCTCAAGTAGTTAAGAGAATGGTTTAATATTCACATTGTTATGGATTGTGTCTTTTTGTCCCCATAAATCCTTATGCAGTCATGGGGTGGGGACTTCTAGAGTTTGAGATAAACTCATGATACACTGGAATTATGGGTGATCTATTGGAATTATAGGTCTTACTACTGCTAGGATTATGGGTGTGAGTGCTACAGCCAACCTGGTGCTGATAGCGTCAACATAACATATGTGAGACAGAGACAGACTTTCTCTCTGTTGCCATTGGTGACTAGTGATCATTGTTGTTGTTCCACTGCCATGAACTGATGCTCTCTGCCATGCGCCACTCTGCCTTGGAGCCAGCTGAGTGTGGACTGAAACCTCCAGTAACTGTGAGCTAAATAAACTTTTCCTTTCTTCCTTTTGAGTGTGGGTATTTGTGCCAGCAGTGAAAGAAGTGTATCTGAGACAATTTGGTAGAAGAGAAGTGGGGTCATTGCTGTGGCTAAATCTGACCAAATGGAATACAAGCTTTTAGGGATGGCTTATGGGAAGGGATAGGAAATATCTGGAGAGGTCATACACTTGAAAAGAGCTGGAACAGCTTCGGATGTGCTGTTAAGGGAGATTTTGATAAGAGCTCAGACCAGAAGACTGTCAGGAAACCTGCCTATAAAGTTCAGGCTGGAGAGCTTTCTGCAGGGAAGAAAGACTGCATGGGTTATTGAATTCCAAATGATTTGTGCTATTGCTTGGGTGAAAGTCTGTTTGAATCTTGCTTGTACCCAAATACTTCGTCTAAAACTGAGATTAAGCATGGAGGACTGATTAATCTTTCAAAAGATATTTAAAAGAAGCCATATTGGGGCAGTGGCATGGTTGTTATTGGGGGATTTTAATCAGATTATGTTGAAAATCAAGAGAAAGGACCCAAGCAGGATGATTTAAAATCATCCTGTGAGTTTAGCCAGAAAGGAAGCACAAGGCCAACTGACCAGGCCAGCACCCACGTAGGACCTCTCAACCTGCGTGTGCCCCCTGCACTGCCACTAGAACTCTGTTCCCGCCCATGGACTATGACTGGTGGGAGCATAGGAATGAACACTTGGCCTGCACCCTCATACTACTGGAGCTTCTTACCCAGAAACCAGCACTGGCATCTGATGTGGAACCCTACAGGAACATTCCCTGCAGAGTGACTAGGGGTCAGACCCTACTATCTAATGCAGGAGCTAAGCACCTGGTAAGAGAAGCATAGCAGATCTCTTCTAAAAGCTGCAGCAAGAAGAATCTGAGCATAGCAGTTAGACCCAACCACACACATCGGGACAGAATCGAGATTGGTGAATCTGGACCCAAATTTCGATAGGTGCCTACAGCATAACTTCACTAAATTGCAGAGGTCACTGCTATGTAAAATGACAAAGAGAAGGAGCAAGATGCAATCTCAGGTCCCGATCCGATCCAGAAGAAACACAGGAGACACTAGCATGGGAGAAAATGGGAATCATGCACCTGAAATCCCTGTATTGGTAGCATCTCAGGTAGAGAGACAAGTGCAGAAATGTATAGAGGTGCTCAGATCAGAGATAACATCTGAAGTAAAAAAAGAAGTGCATGAATCAATAGAAGGTGAAGTGGAAAAATAACTGCAGAAAATTACAGAGAAAATCAGATCAGAAATAACCTCTGAAGTAAAAAAAAAAGACATCTATAAATGAATAGCATCTAAAGTAGGGGAACAACTGCAGACAAGTAGAGAGGAGATCAGAGCACAAATAATCTCTGTAGTAGAGAGTGAAAGAATAACTATAATGAAAGACTTAAATGCTGCTAAAGAAGACATTGACATAAAACATTAGAGAATAGAAAAATGGTGGATTCCCTGAATGAGCAATATAGCAAAGAAATAGATTGCACGAAATAGTTTCAAAGACCTATACAAAAAAATAAAATCTCAATCACAAAGTGAAGATAGAATTTCAGATCTTGAAGACACATTTGCAGCTAGTGAAAAAGTAAGAAAGGATCTCTTAAAAACAACTAGGATTCAGGAAATAATAACAATTCAATATCTACAAGATGAGGAAGAACCAGGAGTGCAGTGGACTGTAAAGATAGAGCTGAGAGGATCTCCATTGCTAGGAAAAAACCAGAGAATGGAAATGATGGGCTAAGGGCATCACAGGAGGTAGCAGGTCTCCATACTTTGAAGTTTCAGAACAGCAGAAGTCAGGGATTTTGCATTTAGCAAAAAGCTGTACAGCCCCATGTTCCAGAATGGTGGCAGCAACCATACCAGGTTGCAAAATGGTGTCAGCATGGACATTTTGTTCCTCAGAATCAGAGTCAGAGTGTTCAACAGTATAGGCACTTAATCCCTATAGCCAAGAAAGAAGGAAACCTCTCTACTGGTCAGGCTGGCAACACACTGTGGCATCATCCACGTGGCATTAGTTTTAGGTGCACTCAGAATACAGGAGCTGTGAGTTTAAGAAAGCTTGCAGTTCAATTTCAGCAGGCCTGGGAGGCCAGGCAGTGTGACCCTGTGTGAGCAGTGTATGAAGCAGAGAGTGAGAAGCCAATTCAGTGGGAACCCAAGAAGTTTGGAAAAGCGAGAAATGTGGATCATCTAAAGCAAACCGTAAAGAGAGAGCAAAGCTTGACTAAGAAAGAAGCTATGGGATCTACCACCAAGAGGACCTTAGAAATGGAACCATGGAAGGGTTTTGGAGCTTACAATTCAGGGCAGACTGCTTTGGATGTTCCACTTGGAAATGTGATATTTAATGTTTGCCCTGTTGGATTTTGGACTTGTGTTGGTACCAGTGTTTTGTATTCCCCTGTTTTCTTCAACTTTTGGAATGGTAATGTTTACCGTAAGTCTTTGAATGTTGGATGTGGGGAGGGTCAAAGCCATGGGCTGCAGCAGCAAGAAGCTGAACACAGCAGCAGGACCCAAGCTAGGCAAATCTGGGTGAGTTCAAACTTTGTAGAACCACAGCCAGTAAGCTGGTACACTTTGCTGTACCAAGATCTAGGAAAGTGTCTTCTTTTTCTCTTGATCTACAGATGGGGAAATAGGTAACCAGGTGAACTAAACTGCCTGGAAGATCCCAAGTACATCAAGGGGAGGTGAATAGACAGTACTCACAGGAACTAAATTAAATTAAAATTCCAAATTTAATATCTTTTTAGCTGCACAGATATGTTTGCTCTTACTGTCTGAAACACAAAACCTGTTAGATACAAAATTCGTCAAATGATAAATACCACTACCCATTATTATTGTCCCCTAAAGTATTTCTGTAAACACAAAACTGTAACTGCCTTAATCATATAATCTCTCATGGGCAAGAACTTCTATAGGTGCTAAGGGTATAATTGCACTAAAGCTCTACACCAAAGGTTGGAGGACAGCAGTATACAAAATGACAAAGATAAGGAGCAAAATGAAATCTCTGGCCAGAATAAATACAGGAAACACAAGCATAGAAGAAACTGAGTATCAAACAACTGAAAACTCTCAATTAATAGTGTCTGAAGTAAAGAAACAACTGCATAAAGGTATAGAGGAAATCTCATTTGAAATAACCTCTGAATTCAAAAAGAAATCTCAGAATGAACAGCATTTGAAGTAAAGAAACAATTGCAGAAACATAGAGAGGAAATCAGATACATTCTCTGAAGTGAAAAAAAGGAAGGATAAATATAATGAAAGAATTAACAACTGCTTCTAAGGAGTACACTAATAAAAATTGCAGATTAGAAAATTGATTGATTTATTAAATGAGAAGCATAGAAAAGAAATAGATTGCATGAAGCAACTCAAAGAGATATAAAAGAACTTAAAATCTTAATCAGAAGCCTGCAAAATTATTTGAATAAAGTGAAAGCAGAGTTTCATATCTTGAAGGCACTGTTGCCGCTAGTCCAAAAGTAAGAAAGGAGCTGTTAAAAACAACTAGGATGCAGGAAAATACAATTCAACATCTGCAAGATGATGCAAAGATGAACAATGTGAGACTAATAGGTATCAACAAGAAAAGAATGAACACAAATGATATAAAAAAATATGGGCAGAAGTAACAGCAGAAAAGTTTCCAAATAAGGGAAAACATTCTGGAATTCACAACACTGAAAAATGTAGAACTATGAATAACATCAACTCAATTAAAATCACACCCAGATATATAACAGTGAAGATCACAGAAAGCCAGCACAAGACCAATATATTAAAAGCAGCTAGAGAACACAAACAGATCACATTTGAAGGAAAAGCCATCAGAATAATGGCAGATTTCACTTCACAAACCATGAAGTCAAGAAGATCATAGAGCAGAGTGCTTCAAGTCCTCCATGGAAACAAATTCCAGCTCAGACTGCTATAACCTGTAAAACTCTTTCAAGTTTAATGGAGAAATGAAATACTTCCATGACAAAGAACAACTAAAGAATCTCATAATGACAAAGCCAATGCTACACAGACTACTATAAAATATTCTAAAGAGGGACCAAAATGACCAGAACTCCACAAATGGAAATAATCCACCAAATAGGGCAAATAATTGATCACAGAATAAAAAGGTGTAAAGAGCAAGTGACTAACATGTCAAGCATATGTCAATACATCTCAGTCAAGCCAGGCATGGTGGCTCACACCTGTAATCCCAGCACTCGGGAAGCTGAGGCAGGAGGATTGGTGCGAGTTCGAGACCAGCCTTGGCTACAAAAGTGAGCTCAAGGCCAACCTCAACTGCATAACGAGACCCTGTCTCAAAAAGACAAAAAAAATACATCTCAGTCATAACTATTAATGTAAATGGAGTTATTGGCCAATGAAAAGAAATAGACTGGCACAGTAGATTAGGAAGGAAAATCCAACAATATGCTGTGCAAAAGAAATGCACTTAACTAATAAAATAATTCATGGGCTGAAAGTCAAAGGATAGAAAACAAAACTACAAACCCCAGAACCTCAAAAAAACCAGGAGTACCAATCCTGTTCTCAGACAGAATCTAATTCAAAGCAAGAATGATCAAATTAAATAAAGAAGGCAATTACATACTTGTTAGGGGAAAAATTCAAGAGGAAGAGGTAACTCTCCTAAATATGTACAAACCCTACAAGGGAGCATCTAGCGATATAAGACAACTTTAAATAGGCATGAAAACTCTAATATCCAATACCACAATCTTAACAGGTGACCTTAACACTGTCTTATCCCAAAAAGATAGGTCAAGCAGACAAAATATTAGCAAACAAGTAGCATAACTCAACCAACACTGGGAACAAATGGACTTAGTGGACATACATAGAGTGTTTCACCCAGCCAATTCTAAATATACATTCTTTTCAGCTGCACATGGAATATTTTCTAAAATAGACCATATACTGATACACAGATAATGCTTAAGTATATTTAAGAAATAGAAAGTGGCCCATGCATATTATCTGATCGCAGTGCAATGAAATTGGTAATAAGTAACAAAAGAATCCACAAAAACACATGGAAATTAAACAGCACCCTACTCAGTGGCCAATGGGTTAAAGTAGAAATTAAACAATATCTAAAATTTAATGAAAACTCAAATGTAACTTGTTAAAATTTATAGGGTGCAATAAAAGCAGTTCTTAAATTTATAGCTGTGAACTCACACATTAAGAAAACAGAACATGAACAAATAAGTACTCTAATGCTACATCATATAGAAAAGGCAAATAAAACTAAACTCAGAGTGAAAGATGAGAGGAAACTATGAAGATTATAGCAGAAATTAATTCAAGTGAGATGAAGAAAATAATACAAAAAATTAATGAATCTAAAAGCTGGTTCTATGAAAAATTAAATAAAATCTATAAGCACCTAGCTAACCTCATCAAAAAGAGGAAAGAAAACACTCAAATTCAAGCAATAAGGAATGAAAAAAGAAAAATTACCACAGAGCCAGTAGATTGAAAAAATTGTTAATAGCTACTTTGAAAATCTTTACTCTCACAGAATTGAAGACAAAGATAAAATGGACAAATTCCTGGAAAGGAATTTACCAAAACAGAATCAAGATGATACAAGAGTTATTAATAACCCAATAATAACCAAAAAATACAAAATGTAATAATAAAAAAAGCCTACCAACAAAGAAAAGTCCAGGTCCTGATGGATTTACCACTGAATTCTACAAGAAATTTACAAAAGATATAATTGCAATACTCCTCAAAGACTTTGATGAAACTGAAAAGAAAACAATCCTAACAAAATCATTCCTGGAGGCAACTATTATACAGATCCCAAAACCAAAGAAAGATGCAACTAAAAAAACAGAACTACAGGTCAATATCTCTCACCAAAACAAATGCAAAAATCCTCAATAAAACCCTCATAAATATAGTACAGAAAATTATTCAGAAAATTATACACCAAGACTACATAGGATTCATCCCAGGGATGCACAGATTGTTCTACATACACAAATCTATAAATGTAATACACTGTATCAATAGAGCCAAATCCACAAACCACATGATCATTTCAATTGATGCAGAAAAGGCTTTTAACAAATCCCGACACTCATTCATGTTCAAAGTCTGACAGAAAACTGAAATAGATGGCTTCTACCTCAATCTGATAAAAGCCATCTATGACAACCCAATAGCTAACATAATTATAAATATGAGAAAAATTTTACTCTTTTGCTCTCAGATCTAGTACATGACAAGGATGTCCTTTATCATCACTCATAAACAATATAGTTTTGGAATCATTACCTACAGCCATTAGACAAGAGAGAGAAATAGAAGGAATAAGAATAGGGAAAGAAGAAGTTAAACTATCCTTGTTTGAAGATGACATGATACTCTATTCGAGAGACCCAAAGATATCACCAAGAAGGTACTAGAATGAATATGCAAATTCAGTACCATAGCAGGACACAAAGTTAATAACCAAAAGTCAATAGCATTCTTCTGCACAGATAAAAAACACACAGAAAGAAATTTACAGAAGATATAATTCAAATACTCCTCAGATAGAGAAATTAGAGAAAAAAAGCACCTTTTATCATAGCACCAACGAAAATGAAATACTTAGGAATTAATCTTACTAAAGAAGCAAAGATCTATTCAATAAAAACCCCAGTATTAAAAAAAAAGGAGATTGTATAGGATTTTTGAAAATGGATAAACCCACTCGGAACCCCCTCCTGTCCTTCTCTCACACAGAAGCTTTCTTTCAGTTAGTATTTGCTGCTAGAAGAAGAAAGAAGAAGAAGAAGAAGAAGAAGAAGAAGAAGAAGAAGAAGAAGAAGAAGAAGAAGAA
>PVJA010020903.1:0-36343 GCA_004027025.1 Myocastor coypus | reverse complement strand
TGTCTTTGGCCCTCTAACATGAGAGACCCAGGATGACCAAATGGTATTTATACTTTTTTTTTTGAAGACCGGGGTTTGAACTCATGACCCTACACTTGCCAGGCAGGCACTTGTGCCATGGAGCTATCTCTCTGGCCCAGTATTTATACTTTCAAGCAATGGAATTTGTGATATCTTCTAACAGTGAGCTTTCCTCCACATGTTTTACCCTCAACAAGAACCAAGATGGCTAATTTTCTAGGGCCTGCCCAGAGCTGTGGGAGCAGGAAGCACCAGTGTCTCATTTCAGCTGTGGGGAACACGGGGCAGTAGACCTGCTGTTGGGTATAGTGCGCCCACTGTAGTATACCAGAGCATCCCACCCGTACAGGCTGCCCAGTCCCTTTCACTTGGAACAGCCTTGGAATGGCCCTTCCGAGGCTCTGTCAGGTCACTGGCTTCTGGATGAGTGTCATGGTCAGGAGCTGCCCTTACTCAAGGACACATCCTGTGGTTTGAGGAAAACAGTTCAGATCCTTTGCTCCCAGAGCAGATGGCTGTAAGCTCCCAGATGCTGATGCCAGAGAAGGTACTGATGCAGGAAAGAAAAATCTGTATCTAGAGGAGATGTCAACTCTGAGGATTAAACACTGCCTCATCTGTGGTAAAGGGAGTCTGATAAAACTACCTTCCTGGAGCTCAGCTACATAGCCAGGCCTGTGTCAAAAGCAAAACAGAAAAGGAACATGGAGACACATATTTGTGATCCCAACTCTTCCAGAGCCTGATGCAGGAGGATTACAGCTTTAAAGCCAGTGTAGGCAATTTGTATGACTGTCATAAAATAAAAATTATCAAAGTGTAAAGGATGTGGCTTCATAGCAGAGCTTTATGTTCTGTGCGCAGGAGGCCCTAGGACCCATCTGTGGTGTGTGCACATGTGTGTGTATGTGTGTGTGTGCAAGCACACAAGCACACATCTCAAATGTGGAGTTGCATACTTGTAATCCCAGAACTCTGGAGGCTGAGGCAAGAGGACTGCTACAAGTTTGAACTTCATAGTGAGTTCAAGGTCAGCCTGAACTGCATAGTGAGACCCTGTCTCACATAAAACAAAGGAGGGCCTGTGGCTTAGCTCAGTTGTTTAAGCACCTGTTCAGACCAACACAGTCAGGAACAGGGCACAGGGGACTGGGACTCCATCTCTAGCTGCAAGAGCCTTACTTGACTTGCCCTTAAGGCAGTCTGAGGCAGTTTTATAAAAAACACACACCGATGGAAAATTGTTGTCCCCTTCCTGGGGCCGGGGAGATAACTCTGTGGCCAAGTGCCTGCTTGGCAAGTGCAGGGTTGTGAGTTTGAGCCCCAGTCCCGCAAATAAAATGAAATAATAAACTTCTCCTTTCTTTACTTTGGGGGCAGTGTGATCTATCAGTGCTGGATCCCTACCCCCATTTGATTTAAAATTGCCCCCCACCCTATTAAAGCTTTGCTTTAGAGCACAGAAAAGAAGAAGAAGAAGGAGAAGGAGAAGGAGAAGGAGAAGGAGAAGGAGGAGAAGGAGAAGGAGAAGGAGAAGAAGAAGAACTCCCTGCCACCTGGTCTCCTTATGAAAGAGTGCATACTGTAGGTCCAGTGCTGGTCTGTGCCATGGGAAGGTAGGCGAGCAGCCACATTGGGACCCGGGCCCTCCATGATATGCAAGGCCTCATGGGGCGGGGCCTACGCAGGCCTGACCACCGCTGCGCTGCCATCCTGCGCACGGAAATGTCTACCCCTGCCCAGACCTAGAGAGGATGGCGCTTCCTGCTGCCCCCAGGACGGACCATCTGTCTGCCTAGGAGGTGTTAGTGTCTTCTGTGCAGAAGTGCGAGTGGTGGCCTTCACCAAAGCTCAAAGACAGTCCATGCTGTCTGTTTCCTCAGTCACTAGTGCTGGCCTTCGCTTGTGTCTCAGGCTTCGGTGTGGCTCAGAGCATCACTGCTGCTGATCTTGTTCTGACTGGAGATTTTGACGTTTTGCTCATCGTGGAGTTTTTTTTTTTTTTTTTGGCTTTTTTTGAGACAGGGTCTTGCTGTGCAGTTCGCAGTTCAGGCTGGCCTTGAGCTCACTTTTGTAGCCCAGGCTGGTCTCAAACTCACAGCGGTCCTCCTGCCTCAGCCTCCCAAGTGCTGGGATTACAGGTGTGCGCTACCATGCCCGGCTTCGTGGAGTTTTTATACTCACTTATACTTGTATTTATTTTGGTTTGGGGGTGTCTTTGTTGTTGTTTTATTTTGTTTTTGCAAGACAGGGTCTTGCCCTGTAGTGCAGGCTGGCCAAACTCACTGTGTAACTCCAGCTGGCCTTGAGCTCATCCCGCCTCAGCCTCCTGCATCTGGGGATTATGGGTGTGCCGACTCTATCACCCCTCCAGGGATGCGCCTCCTCTGCCACATGCCAACAAGGACACGTGCTTCAGCTGGAAGAGAAGTGTCACAGAAAGTAGGTGATATGGGGATCTAGGCCATCTGTTCTCTGACCTAGCTGTTCCTTTTGGGCATCCTTGGCCCAGACCCCAAATGCACCATTAAAACACTATTTTGTTTTGTTTTGGTTTGGTTTGGTGCTGGGGATTGAACTCAGGACCTTGCACTTGTCAGGCAGGCTCTTATGCCACTGAACTGTCTCCCCAGCAAAAAACTATTATTTTTTTACATTGACATGTGGTAGTTATGTCTACTTATGGAGCACAGTATCGTTTTCAATGTGTGTGTACAGTGTATCCTGATCAAATCAGGTAACTGGCATAACCGTTGCCTCAGGCATTCAACATTTCTTCACGTTGGAAATAATAAAAATCCTCTCTTATGGCCATTTAAAAATAATAAAAAATAATATTTTGAATAAAAAATTATTTTTTGTTCACCACAGGAATGCTGTGGTGCTGCAGAACGTTAGAAGCTGCTCCTCTCAGCTGATCACTCCCTCTGTCCACTCATGGTTGGGGCTCCGTCTCGCCCCTTCCCTGCACCTTCCAGCCTCACCAGCCACTGTTCTGCTTAGTGACTATGAGCAACCTTTTCAGACTCCACATGCACATGAGAAGTTGTGGTACTCGCTTGTGAAAGCCTGGTCCATTTCTCTTAGCCTGATGGTCTCCAGGCTCATCCATATCGTCACCAACGACAGGTTTTCCTTTTCCAGAGACGAGTAGTGCTTCCTTTTGCATGTATGCCTCATTCTCTTTGCCCATTCATCCATCCATGCAGACCTATGTTGACTCAATTATACAGCTCAGGCTGGCCTTGAGCTCACTTTTATAGCCCAGGCTGGTCTCGAACTTACACTGATCCTCCTGCCTCAGCCTCCCAAGTGCCAGGTTCTATCCCCGGTACTGCATGCCATGCCTGCCCCATACTGAGCCAGCCCCTGAAACCAGGCCTGGTGGTGCATGACGGCAGTCCCAGCGCTGAGCTATCTCCTCGGCCCTGATTTTGTTTCCTTCAGATGTGTACCCAGTAGTGAGATTGCTGCATGACGCGACAGGTCAGTTTTCAGTGTGCTGAGCTGCCTCGGTACTGTCTTCCATGATGGGTTTACTAATTTATGTTCCCACCACAGCATTCGAGTTTCTCCTTCTTCTCAGTACCCTGACCAGCACTTTTTTTTTAAGTTTTTTTTCTTGTTTCAGAACTTTTGTTTGTTTATTTATTTACTTTTATGGCCGGCTCAACCTGCCCTGAGGGCGGGGCTGGCGCAGCATGTGGTGCCTGGGTTCGAACCGCAGTCTCTGCAGCTGCCTAAGCTTTCCTAAGCAGGCGCCTTAGACCACTGAGCCATCCCGCCGGGCCTGACCAGCACTTTTGTTCTTCTCCTCCCGTTTGGTCATAGCCGTTCCGCCGGGCGAGCGGATACCTCATTGCGGTTTGCATTTGCATTTCCTGCCTGGCGAGTTATCCTGAGCGTATCTGCGTATACTTTTCACTCATTTGCCTATTTTTTTTTCAAGAATGACTGTTCAAGTCACTTACCTATGTTTAATTGGATTATATGTTCTTTTTGTGGTTGACATCTTTATGTATTCAGTTTACAAATACTTTTTCCTGTTTTTTTTTTTTAGGTTTCTTCTTATCTTTACTGTGCAGAAGCATTTTAGGGTCACATAATTCCATTCATCAAGTTTTTCTTTTGCTGGGAGTGCTTTTGGGTCCACATCATTAAAATTTTTTGTCTCAACCAACATGCTGAAGTATTCCCCCCCCTTTTTTCTAAGGGTTTCATAGCTAATGTCTTTCCCATCTCTGTCCCACCAGTGTGCCATTCTAACCCTGTAGTAGACTGCTATTGTGCCTTCCCAATCTGTCACTTTTGGTGTCTGATTAAGCCTGCCCACCGCCATCAGCTCCAGCGCCATAGTCACTTGCTGTCTTATGGACGGGCACTATGTCTGCCAGGACCCACTACACACAGGAGCTGGTTTCAAAGAGTGGACCGGTCTTCCAGGCCACCTGGTGAATGCCTGTAACCCCTGCACCTGGGAAGCTAAGGCAGAGGAGTCGCCGTAATTTCAAGGCCAACCTGGGCTACAGAGTGCATTTGAGGCCTGCCTGAGCTCCATAGCAATGCACTGTGTGAATATCCCCTGCCCTGCCACCTACCAACGTGAGGAGGTATCAGCAGCAGAAGGCACAGCCTTTCCCCCAGAACACTAGGGTCTGTGGTTCTCCTGCTGGGGCTCGCCACACTCTCCATGGCAGGGTTGTCCTAGCAAGCCCCCAACATCAGGAGCCTAAACACCACCCTATAGTGATCTTGGAATAATTCTTGGGTTTAGCTCCCATCTTTGGTGTGTATGTATGTGTCTTTTTGCTAGGTCATTTAGACTTTTTAACATTCCCATTACCAGGTCTGGGGAGCACGATGACATCAGCAAGCCACTTATGTGCTGTTGAGAGTATGTGGTGAAAGCAAATGCAGCCTTAGAAGAGGGCCAGGGAGATAGCTTGGTGCTCTAAGAACCTGCCTGGCAAGCAGAAGGATCCAGGTTCAATCTCTGGTCCTATATACTGTGCTGGCCACTGAAACCAAGCATGGTAGCACATGCCTGTAATCCCAACACTGGAGAGGCTAACACAAGAGAATCACTATAAGTCCAAGCTGCATAGCAAGACCCTGTATCAAATAAATAAAATAAATAAAAGATTTTAAGAAATAAATAAGTCTTAGAAGAAAATTGGTCAGGGGAAAGAAGGAGGAAGCAAGGTGTTTCCTTCATTGCATGGATAAAGTCACTTCCAGGATGGATTCTGGTCCCTAATCCCAGCAAACTCCAGTGTACATGGCAAAGGGTTGTGTGAAATAACTGGTTATGTAGATAGATGAACTCACAAGTGGGACTATTCCCAAGTTGTCAGTCAAGTTACCCATGGAAGGTAGCACCCTACAGTCTCAAATAGAAACTTAGGAAATTTGAGTAGTATTGGTATTTTAGACAGTGATTCAGTGGTTAGTCCATGATTTTGATCAAAGAGTTGTGCTTGTATAAGACATGTCTTCGCTTTTAGAGAATTCTTACTAGTACATATAGGAAGAAATGGTAATTATATTTGAAACTTATTCTCAAATGTTTAGAAAAGGAAATTGCCCATTCATTTATGAGACAGAGATGAGAGAGAGAGAGACAGAGAGACAGAGAGAGACTTCCAGGAAGATGGTAGAGTGGTGAGCAGCAGAGAAAACCCTCTTCAAGAGATTTGGTGCTCAGATGCTGGAATATAACAACACAAGGAAAAGAAGAAAGAGGGCAGTGGGTCTCTAGGATCCAGGAAGAAGGAAGTGGGTCTCTAGGATCCAGGAAGAATGTGAAGTGAAAATTGAAATGCACAGGGAGAGCAAAGAGAGAGACCTCAACAGAAGAGGACTGAACGGTGATGCTTCCTCAGGACTCATGCATGGGAGGGGCGGCTCGAGCCTGCAGGTGCACAGTGATTACTGGTGACCCCAGAGGCCTCCACGGAGAAATGAACCAGTGGAGCAGAGCAACTGACACACTGAACTGTAGCATCTGGTGAGTTATCCCAGGTTGTACATCCCCAGGAGGGGCTGCTGACCAATCACCATCTTAGAGGGAAGCCAACTGAGCTCAGAACTCAGAGCAGCTGTGGGCTGACTCCATGTAGCTGCTGTCAGTGTCAAAGTGAGACAGAACTGAGTTCAAGTGGGCTGGAAGTCAAGGAACCACATTCAAGCCAGTAGGAGATTCCAAAAGCAAACTCAGTGGACAATGAAGTGGAACCATCCAAAAGCCACCTACCTGGGCTCTCCAAAGTGATAGCAATGAAAAGTACTAAAGCAGATGAATGAGGCTCAAGAAAAAAGAATCAAATCAGAAATTATTCCTCAGAGAATTACAGACCCTAATGAAAGACATGGTTAGATACAGATTTTAAAAAAACAAAGAACTTAAAACATGGTGCAGAGCTGGGTGTGGTGGCACACGCCTGTAATCCCAGCACTCGGGAGGCTGAGGCAGGAGGATCGGTGAGAGTTCAAGACCAGCCTGGGCTACAAAAGTGAGCTGAAGGCCAGCCTGAACTGCATAAGTGAAACCCTGTCTCAAAAAGACAAAAAAAAAAAAAAAAAAAAAAAACCATGGTGCAATCATAAACACATGACATAGGAAAGAAATGGAATTAAACCTGAAAGAAGTGAATTCAAACAGATATCCAGGAGATTAAAAATCCCACTGAAAGTATATGCAGCATAATGAGGTGATATGAAGACAGAATTTTAGATACAGCAGACAGGATTGCAGCTAGCATCATGAAAAAAAAAAAAAAAAAGATTTCTTAAAAATAGCAAAGGACTACAAAAAGCCAATCAAACCGCTGTTATATGATGCAAAGAAGAATAACATAAGATTGATTGGAGTTGATGAAAAAGCAGGAGATAGCACTATTCACAGAAGTCATGGCAGAAAACTTTCCAAGTAGGGAAAAATAATTTGACATGTAGTAAGGCAGGCATATAAAAATCCAATTACTCTGTAGCACTATTGTGAGGACAATATGCAATGTGTCAACTGTTAAAAAAAGAAAAGGGAAAAGAAAAAAAGTAATGTTTATTGAAAGTGTTAATGTTTAATTGTTTGATCAATCGTATATACCTATATCTACCAATCTAAACTGATCTGATGATGAAAATACATAATATAACCATCATTAAATTTAAATAATAATTTAAAAAATTTAGAAAAATCCAATTAGCCACAGTCCAAAATATCTATACTGGGGTTGGGGAGATAGCTCAAGGGCACAAATGCCTGCCTGGCAAGTGCAAGGTCCTGAGTTCGATCCCTGGTTCTGAAAAAAAAAATATCTACACCAAGCATATCATAGTTAAGATATTCTAGAAATTCAATGCTAGAATAGAGTATTATAAAATATTAGAGAAAAAAAATCACCTGTAAAGGAAAGTCTACCAGAGTCACAGTAGATTGCTGTACACAAACTCTCAAGTCAAGAAGAGTCTGGAGTAAAGAATTTCAAGCACTAAAAGAAAACAACCTCCAACCAGACTGATGTACCCAGCAAAACGCTTTCAAAATTGATGAAGAACTAAATTATTTCCATGACAAGAAAATTCTTAAAAGTTTGAAGAAATTCATAAACAACAAACTAGTACAACAAAATGTTCTCAGACATATTCTAATATTCCTCATGAACCCTGACTCAGGCATAGGAGGGGCAGCTCAAACCTACAGGTGCACAGTGACTACTGGTGATCCCAGAGGCCTGTGTGGAGAAATGAACCAGTGGAACAGAGCAAGCGATAATAAGGACTATCATTCATTCCATCAATCCCAACAGGCAAGGAAAGCAAGTAAATGGAGTAAGGGGTAACAACAGGAAAATAACATGATAAGGGTAATACATATCAGTTATAACTATCAGTGTTAATGGTCTCAATTCACCAGTGAAAAAGAAATAGGCTAATAGAATGGATTAAGAAGCAAGATCCAACAATATGCTGCACACGAGAAACATTTAATTCAAAAAGAAATTCATAGGCTCAAAGTCAAAGGATGGACAATAATACTCCATATGACAGGAACCCATGAAAAATCAGGGGTAACTAATCTATTTTCACACAAAATGGATTCCAAGCCAAGACTGATTAAGATACACGAGAAAGTCACTATACTTTTGTAAAGGGAACAACCCACGAGGAAGAGTTAACAATCACAAATATATTCACACCAAGTGCAAGTGCATAAAACTACTTAAAGCATATACTAGCAGACATGAAAAATCAAATATGCACTAATACAACCGCAATGAGGAAAGTCAATACCCCACTGACACAAGTAGACAGTACAACTAGACAAAAAATCAACAAAAGATATCAGAGTCAAGCCAAACCCTTGAACAAATGGGCTTAGTATATGTTTACAGAGTTTTCCACCCCACAACATTGGAACACACACTCTTCTGAATTATACACAGGATGTTCTCCTAAGTAGATCACATACTAACTCATAGAATATGCTTAAGTAAATGTAAAGGAACTGCAATTATCCCGTGCATATTATCAGACCATAGTATAATGAAATTGGACATCAATGGCAGAAGAAACCAAAAACTACATAAACATATAGAAATTAAATAGCCTTCTCCTGGACAGCCAATAGGTTGCACATGAAATTAAATAAGAAATTAGACAGCTTCTACAATTAAATGATGATGCCAATACAACATGGCATAACTTGTGGGACACAATGAAAGCAGTCCTCTGAAGGAAATTTACAGTGGTCAATTTCCATTTCAGATACACACAGCAAGTTTAAATAAATGACCTAACATTAAACGTCAAGCCTCTAGAAAGAGAAGAGTAAGTCAAACCCAAGTCTCATACAAAAGAGATTATTATAAAATCAGAGCAGAAATTAATGCAGTGGAGACTAAGAAAACAAAAGAAAGAATGAATAAATCCAAGAGTTGACTCTTCAAAAGATTAAACAAAATTAATAAATCCTTAGCCAACTTAATCAATAAAGGTGAAGAAAAGACTTAAATTCATGCAATTAGGAGTGAAAAGGGTGAAGGCACAACAGATCTTGCAGAAATCTGGAAGATAATCAATACCCAGTTTGAGAACTTGTATTCTAATAAAATGAAAAACACAGAAGAAATAGACAGGTTCCTAGATACATATGAATTATCAAAGCTAAATCAAGAAAATATAAAAATTCTAAATAAACCAATATTAGTCAATGAAACTGAAAATGTGATTAAAAACTTACAAAGAATAGCCCAGGCCCTGATGGATTTGCTACTGAATTCTGCAGTTTAGCGAAGATCTATTGCTTGTACTTCTCAAACTCTTTAATGAAATTGAAAGCAAAATAATACTCTCAAATGCATTCCTAGAAGCAACTATTGACCTAATACCCAAACCAGAGGAAGATCCAGCCGAGAAAGAAAACTACAGGTCAACCTCCCTAATGAATGTAGATCCTTAATAAGGTACTTAATAAACTCAGTAGCATAAGCACCCGCCTGGCAAGCACAAAGTCCTGAGTTTGATCCACAGTACAAAAAAGGTACCTATAGTCAGGGTTTTCAAAGAAAAAAATTCAATACAGGACACATAACTTATAGGGTTATTTTATACTAGTTACCCAGAGAGTCAAGTACAAAGGATTGCAGAAAATCTGCCAACATGCTAGAGACCAAAAGAATCCAGCTAAATGCCTGGATCCCACGCAATGTCCTGTTTGAGTCCAGCTGAGGATCTAGGGCCCACGACAATACCCCCCATCAGTCCAACTGGAGCCCAGAGCTTATGACAATATCTCGTGCAGGTCTGTTTCATGGATATGCACTGGGAAGGTCCAAAGGTCAGTGGTGGAAGCTAGAAAATCTGTGCCAGCAGGATGTAGGATCTGTGCCAGCAGGCTGTGGGACTCTTGAAGGGCAAGCAGGAAATGACATTCGAATTAAGAGTCAGAGTTCCTGTAAAAAGTACCACAGCCACCCTCAGCAACAGCAAGTCTTGAGCTCCTCCAGCAATGAGGGCAACTGAGCCCATCTCAGGAAAGCCAGCACTACCGTCTTCTCCAGGTCACTGAACAGTACACCATCTTCCCCTCTGGAGCCAGGAAGCAATGCACACAATAGGAACCAGAGCTCCCCCAAAGTGAACAGTAGCCCTTTTTAGTGATGGCAAAGCACTAAGATCCCTCAATGATGAGAACAGCAGAGTCAATAGCAGGAAAGCCAGCATGACAAGCTCCTCCAGGAGGACCAACAGCAACCCCTGTTGCTCTCCAGTTCTCACTTTGATGCTGTTGGAAAAATCCCTCAGGTTGGCTCTCCACACCCAGCACCACGCTGATTCGGTTGAACCGAGTGTTACAAGTCGACTGCTAGTTGTCACTCGACCACAGTACTGGCAAAGAGAACGCAGCAAATCATCAAGAAGATTATACATCATAAACAAGTGGGCTTCACCCCAGGGATGCAAGGATGGTTCAACATACACAAATCAATAAATGTAATTCCTCATATTAACAGAGCCAAGGACAAAAGCCATATGATCCTCTCAACCGATGCAGAAAAAGCATTTGACAAAGTCCAACACTGATTCATAATTTTTTTAAAAATTGGAGTACATCATTTTTATCTCAATCTGATAAAAGCTGTCTATGACAAACCAACAGCCAAAATCATATTAAACAGACAGAAACTGAAAGGTTTCAGTCTAAATTCAGGAACAAGACAAGGATGTCCACTGTTACCATGCTTATTAAATATAGTTCTGGAAACACTAGCCAGAGCAATTAAAGAAGAAAAAGAAATAAAAGGGATGAATATAGGAAAAGAAGCTAAATTATCATTATTCACAGAGCTGAGATGATACTCCACATAGAAGAGGCCTCAGTTTTCTGGAGAGAGAGAGAGAGAGAGAGAGAGAGAGAGAGAGAGAGAGAGAGAGAGAGAGAGAGAACCACAGCACTCTGAAAAAGGAGACTAAAGAGGACCTAAGAAAATGGAAAAATAGCCCTTGTTGTTGGGTAGGAAGAATCAATATAGTGAAAAATGGACATACTTACAAAATGGTTACACAGATTTAATGCAACCCTGATCAAAATACTAAAAAGTATATCTCACAGAATTAGAAAAATCAATTCTAGACTTATATAGAGCTAGAGTGTCTTAGAATAACAAAAGCAATTGTTGGCAACAAAGGGGACACCACAGTTCTTGCCTTGAAATTGTACTACAAAGCTATGATAATAAAAATAGCATGGTACTAGTGAGGAAAAAAAAATAGACCTGGGGACCAATGGAGCAGATTACAAGATGCAGAAAAAAATTCCAATCAAAGTCAACCACCTTATGTTTAACAAAGGGGCCAAACATCTTCACTTAAAGAAATATAGCCTCTTTAAAAATAGTGCTGGAAAAATTGGATTTCCAATGCCAAAGATTAAAATAGATTCACGTCTGTCACCATGCCTTGAATTAAAATATAAGTGGATCAAGGATCCAAACATTAAAACAGAAACACTGAATCTGCTGGAAGACAGAATAGGTAGAACTCTGTGAGACATTGGTGTAGGCAAACAACTTATTAACAAAATGCTGATCACAGAAACTATCACAAAGAATCAATAACTGGGTCTTATAAAAAAGCACAAGAAACCACCCGCAGAGTGAAGAGACAACCTGCAGTGTGGGAAAAAATATCTGCCAGCTGTTCCTCAAACAAAAGATGAGTATCTAAAATATATAAACAATTCTAAATAAATCAGACCTCCCCCAAATTTGAAGTCTGTCATAGTTACTTTTCTCCCATTGCTGAGACAAAATACCCAGCACTCGAAGTTAAGGTAGGAAAAGCTTATTAGCTCACAATCAGTAGGCCTTTCAGTCCCTAATTGGCTGGTTCCAAGGCAGAGTGGCAAATGACAAAGAGGCAAAAGTTCACGGTGCCAAAATCAGTAAGAAGGGAACAGGGAGAAACAAGCTTCTTTCTGTCCCCCCCCCTTTTTTTTTCTTATCCAGACAGCTGAGATTAGAGTGGTACCAACCCAATCAGTGGGCGGATCCACCCTTAATCTCAGCATCCTTAATCCTCACATTGACCCATGAGCCAATCCCAAACTCTAGATGCAGCTACCTCGTGGAAAAGCACATGGGGTTCTGTGGCACATTTAGACACAAGCCATGAGAAAGAGCCAACCTAAAACTGGGTATCTGAGATGAACACGAACTTATAAGATGAAGTACAAGTGACAAACATATAAAAGAAAACGCTCAACATCACTGGTTGTTCCAGAGATGCAGATTAAAACAGCAGAGATTCCACCTCATTCCAAAAGGAATGGTGATTATGAAGAAATCAACCGATCATAAGTGCTGGCAGGGCTGTGGTGAAAGAGAAACACTTCGCTGTTGCTGGAGGGCGGACTGGTACAATCACTGGGGAAATCGCTGTGCAGAGTCCTCCAAAAACAAAAGCTAGACATTCCATTCAACCAAGCTGTTCTTGGTGTCTTCCTGAATTAAAAGCTTCACACCACAGAAATATATGCCCACCTTGTTTATAGTAGCACTTTTTGTAATAGCTAAATCTTGGAAATGGCCAAATGCTAATCAACTTAGGAATAAAAGATGTGGGGGGGAATTCTACAGTGGAATTCTACTCTGCCATAAAGAAGGGTAAGTTTCAGACATTTCTAGCTAAATGGATGGACCTCGAAACCATGCTCTTAAGTGTACCCAGAGATTTAAGCACCTCAATTCTTCTCTTCTGTAAATAAGGACTTAAAAATATAATAGGCTGGGGGCCCGGCAGGATGGCTCAGTGGTCTAAAGCTCCTGCTTAGGAAAGCTTAGGCAGCTGCAGTGACTGCGGTTCGATCCCCAGCACCACATGTTGTGCCAGCCCTGCCCTCAGGGCAGGCTGAGCCGGCCATAAAAATAAATTAAAAAACAAACAAACAAAAGTAAGAAAAAAGTTAATTAATTAAAAAAAAAGGGGGGGCCCAGCAGGATGGCTCAGTAGTCTAGAGCGCCTGCTTGGGAAAGCTTGGGCAGCTGCAGGGACTGCGGTTTGATCCCCGGCACCACATGCTGCACCAGCCCTGCCCTTGGGGCAGGCTGAGCTGGCCATAAAAATAAATAAATAAATAAACAAACAAACAAAAGTTCTGAAACAAGAAAATGAAATAAAATAAAAAATTCTTTAAAAATATAGAATAGGCTGGGTGTGGTGCTGTACACCTCTAATCCCAGCACTTGGGAGGCTGAGGCAGGAGAATCATTATGCACTTGAGGCCAAGTTCAGCCACATAAGTGAGTTTAAGGCCGGTTTGCATTACGTTGTCTCAAACAAACAAACAAAACACTGAAAAACAAGTATAACAGATATTGGGTGACAGGCCGGGCGTGGTGGCGCACGCCTGTAATCCCAGCACTTGGGAGGCTGAGGCAGGAGGATCGGTGTGAGTTCAAGACCAGCCTGGGCTACAAAAGTGAGCTCAAGGCCAGCCTGAACTGCACAGTGAGACCCTGTCTCAAAAAAGACAAAAAAAAAAAAAAAAAAAAAAAAAAAAAAAAAAAAAAGTATTCAAATGGGAAGGGAATGAAAGAGGGGAAGGGGCAAAGGAAAGAGGGGACAGGGGAAAAAGGGGACTAGGAGCAAATGCTGGAAACAAGCTTTGTAAATAGGCAGGAGAAGGAGCTGTGGATGTAGCTCAGTGGCACAGCCTCTACCTGGCAATCGGAAGGTCCTGAGTTCAAGGCCTAGTCCAAACCAAAGAAAAAGGGGTATGGGGATTTAGCTCAGTGGTGTAGCACCTGCCTGCAAAGTGCAAGGTCCAGAGTTCAGTTCCGGGGAGAGACAGAGGGAGACAGAGAGACAGAGAGACCGAGACAGAGAGACAGAGACAGCCTGTCTCAGAAAAATTAAAACAAAACAAAAATATATCCAAGCAAATCTGAGTGAAGGATATATAGTATCCTTTGTCCTGCCTTTGCAACTTTTTTGTGAATGTGAAGTAATTTCAAAATAAAAAGTTAGAAATGAGTACCTAAATAATTTTAGTTAGCATTTTAATCAGTCATAAATTAGTTAATTTCATCAAAAAGAGAAGCAATAGATAAATAGCAAATCCATCTCCTTGGGGTGTGTGGGACATTATTTTTCACTGAAAAACTAGACGAAAACCTTAATTAAAACTGACTTAAGAAGACAGTGCAGTGGCACACACCTGTAATCCCAGCACTCTGGAGGCTAAAACAGGAAGATTGCTTGGAGTTCACCAGTGTAAACTGGTCAGTGACACCCTGTGTCAAAAAGAAAAAAAAAAAAATAGTGCGACATCCTTTATTTCAGACTCCACAGGAGGGTCACACCATAATCATTTCGAAGCTTCTAATTTTTTATACTCAGATCACTCTCTGCTGAACTCCCAGTGCAAGAGGGACTCGGCTACACTTGTGCCTTGTCTAACTCCATCCGATGTGCGAATCTACTGCACACAGCCTGGGCAGAACCCAATGTCCCTTCGATCAAGCACGTAAAATCCCTCCTTCCAGGCGGGTTGTCAGCCGTCTTTCATACATGACCTGCATCCCATTTCATATTATTAAACATGCTCCAGTCAGATCCAAATGCTGACAGAATGGGGAGAGAAAGACTTCGGGGTTTAGAGGAAAGAAGTATGAGAGGTGCGAGCGTGTGTGTGTGTGTGTGTGTGTGTGTGTGTGTGCGTGCGCGCGCGTGCGCGCGTGCATGCACATGTGTGGTGTGTACTAGCTATGAGCACCTCCATTTTCCATTATCACCACTGAGGAGCACGTGATCTAGGCACCTGCACTCTCTCTGAGCAAGTCCGAGCCTCAGGACTGTGGGGCAGCTGCGCCCTGCCTCAGGGAGAAGGCTCTTCCAAGGACTCCCTCGCTTAGAAGCCACCTGGTTGTGACTGGAGTCCCTCATGCCCTGAGGTCTGCTGGCCTGTCTTATGATCCAAGGGGAAAGGAGAGCAATGGAGAGATCTGTGAAGACCCATGAGTTTCTCTGACCTAATGGCCAGAATCTACCTACTTGGTTCCTGAGAAATCACGTATTCTTAAATTTTAGGCTTCAAAACAGTGAGTGAAACTTCTTTCAGTGCTTGATGTGGAAAGTGATCATCATAGCCAGCACCAGGTGTGGTGGTCCATGCTTGCAATCCCACCCTGGGGAGGTTGAGGCAGGAGGATCCCTGTGAATTGGAGGCGAGCCTGGGCTACAAAGTAAGCTCGGAGCCAGCCTGAACTGCCCTGTGAGGCCCTGTGGTTTGGAGACTGTGGGCTGCTCACTGTACCACCATAGCTTCTTATCTCATTCATGTAAAATAACTTCATCTTTTCCAAGTAATGCTTTCAGGCTCTTGTAGAATTTTCCCATTCTCATCCCTTGGGAAGTTTCCTTCAGGGGACAGGGTCAGTGTCATGTGGGCCCCTTCTGGGTTCTAAGCCCCCCTCTAAGCTGTAGCCTGGGGCCCCTCTGGATTTAGCAAGTGTCCACATGCCCTACCTCTCCTGATCACGTGTCCTGCCTCTGGAGCTAGGAACCTGCTCTCGCTCCCCGACTCACTGTCAGAGGGCCTCAGGGAACTGAGGCTGCCTAGTGAGTCCAACGCCAACCTGGACTACAGAGGGAGACCCTGTCTCAAAAAAAAAAAAACCAAAACAAAACCTAAGACACCTCTTGCCAAAGGTGCTCTGCTCTCCACCCGTGACTCACTGTTGGAGTTTTTTTGGGAGAAAGGGGTCACCTCAGCAGTCCCCTGGCAGGTGACTCTGCAGCTAGGTCCCGTGTTTGCTGCACACAGCCATTGCCAGCAGGTGAGGAAGAAAGAGATGTGTCATACAAAGGAACCATCTCCCCATGGGAACGGGGTACATGCAGCCCTGCCTGTGAGGCCAAAGAACCCTCACTGCTGCCTGGAAGAGTTCTTGCCAGCTTCTTCCCACTCCTGGAAGCTGGCATGGTGGGTATGAGGATAGACGGGACTGCGGTCTGCACTGGGCCACACCTGGCTCTGGGGACCCCAGCTGCATTCCCAGGGCTGACCAGACCCTGATGCCAGGGACCCTCACTCCTATGCTGTGCACAGGTGGCTGGGAAGGCCCAGAAGCCACTGGGTTTCTGTTTCCTACTGTGCAGCTGTTCCAGAGCACTGGAGAGGGCGACCCTCTTGGTTCTTTTCCTAGGAACGCAGAGGGATTTTTTTCCTGTACCCTGCAGCATGTTCAGGGCTATCTGGTGCCCCCTTCCCCTGCCTAAGCCCTGCAGTACAGAGGAGGAGGACCGCTCTCAGGGTGCAGCTAGTTAAGGGAAGGTTAGAAGAAAGCAGTCGGACCCTTCACTTACCTGCCCCCCATGTGCTCTCTCCTGCAGGTGCCTGTTTGCACATAATGCCGTCAGGCCCAGATTCCGAGAGGGTCCACAGGGCAGGCAGGTGGACGCTGTCCCACACTCAGAAGCTGCTCTGACCTGGCCCTGGGAGGGGCCGGGTTCCAGCCCCTTCTCTCAGAGCACCCTGGAGCTTGGATACCTGGAGACAGGGGCAGCACTAGCCACCAGTCTTTTTCCTCATAAGTATTTTCACTCAGAACCAAAGAAGGTCTCCTATGGCTAGCATGCCTCCAGATGGCCAGGACCAACTCTGATCTACCAGGAGTTGCTAGGGAAATAACTCAGCACCCACTCAGGACTAGTGTCAAAAACCGTACTGTTGGTGAGTCCTGTGGTCAGGCACAGTGGTTCCTTGGGGACCTAGTCCTAGCAAGGCAAGGCTGTGACCAGGTGGGTGGCAGTCACCCCTCAGCACCTCTCAGCCTAGTAACCCAGGATGCTTGTCTGATTCACCATAGTCCTGTAAGGCCTGAGGAAAAGGGAGGGAGAGCTGCGGAAGGTAAGGGAGATGGTACAGGCCAAGCAGAAGCCTGCTTGGGAAGGGCCTGGCCAGCAGGGGGAGTCCTTGGGTCAGGCACCACTCAGCAGGAAGTGATCCGAGGAGTTTGTGAACCAGGGATTGGTGGCCTCACAGACCACAGTCCTCTAAATCCGCTAGGGCTTGGGGCTTTGGGGTGGATGTCTGTAACCGCAGCACACTGGGAGGTTGATGCAGAGGATTGCGAGTTTGATCCAGCCTGGGCAACTTCATGACTTTTTGACTGGCCTCAAAAATTTTAAAGGGTTGGGTGTGTAGCTCAGTGCAAAGGCTGTGGGACCAATCCCCAGTACTGTCAATGATAAAATAAAAAAGGAGTCTTCAGGGAGGGAACGTCCAGACAGGGACGGTCCCAGCATGTGCTGGGCAGCTGGAGGTAGTGGAGTTGGGGAAGAGTGGTACTATGAGCCCCAGAACTCCCCTGTCCCCGCCCTGGCTTGCTGTGGGATGGTGTTGAGAGGTGGCCCTGCTCTAGGTGACTGGGGCACTCACGCTGGTGTTCCCCCGGAGAGGAGAGGACAGAGACACAGCAGGAGACTGCGGCACTGCACGAGCTGGGACAGGTATCTCTAGCCTGTGGTTCTTTGTCACTGTGGCCTGAGGCGTCTGATTTGGGAAGAGACAGAAGAGGTCTAAAGCACTGCAACAGTGGACGAGGGGCAGACCGGTCCCTTGAGGAAGGCCAGCATGGATGGCGACCTAATGATGGAACCAAAAGACAGTGGCCTTGGGTACCCCCAGCTCCTCTGCTCTTGCACGGAGCACAGGGTGGTGTTGTGCCCCAGAAAGCCGAGGCAGAGGGAAGCGCTGAGTGTGGGTTGCTGTGAAGGGTCTCACTCTGACGCCCCAGCCCACGGAGAGCTGATCAAGGAGGGGCTCCAAGGGCAGGAAGAGCCCAGAGGAAGGGGCATGCTGAAGGTGCGCAGAGCCGCCACGGGAGAAGGTGGCAGGCAGTTGGGCTAAGCGGCTCTTGCCTGTCATCCCAGTGCTCTGGGAGGCGGAGGCAGGAAGATTCAAGTTTGAACCCAGCCTTGGGCAATTTAGTGACTTAACAAAACCCTGTCCCAAAATAAAAAGGATTAGAGGGGGTAGCTCACTAAAAAAAAAAAAAAAAAAAAAAAGCTCTGGGTTCAATTCCCTGCACTGCAGAAAAAGAGGAGCAGTTAATTTGAGATCGGCCTTGGCTCATGGCCTGCCCTCCAGCACATTAAGCCTGGTTCCTTCCCCTGGACAAGGGGCCCCCTGTAGCTATGCATGCCAGCCACACAGGCACCTTGGTACAACACCATCTCCCATTGACTCCCCAGATGACAAATATGCTTTGGGCTCATCTTTCAAGACGCTTCTCAGCTCCCCCAGATCTGTCAGATACCCTTGGCAGGCCCCCCTCAACCTCCTCTGTCTGACACAACAGCCACGTGTGTTCTTGTCTGGCCCTGGGAGCCAAACTCCTGGAAGCCACGATGTAACAGAAAGTGCCCCTCCCCCAGCCAGTGGACCTCAGTGTCTTAGCTGCCCAGGTCATAGTTCCTGTTGCACTTCTGGCTGCTTCTGTCTACTAGAAATGGCCCGTCACTGCAATGCACAGCCGGTCACTGCGATGCACAGCCGGTCACTGCGATGCACAGCTGGTCACTGCAATGTACACTATAAGAAAAAAAATCAAAGACAGCCAAAAACTCTGCCTCTGTAACACCTTCCCCTTCTGAAACCCCCCCAAAACCTCCCTCTCTGGATCCTCAAAGTCTGATATTTTGAAGGACAATTGATTCCCTAGCGGTGTTCATCCAGAGTCCCATAAATCGGTCTCCTAATCCTGGGTGTCATTTTGGCATTTCTGCTCACCATTGCAGCTGGGCAAGTGGAAGCTTGGCTGAATGACTGTGTGGTCATCAGCTGCCTCATAGCTCAAAGCCAGCACGTGGAGCACGGACGCTGCATCGGGGGACCATCAGAACCGACAGCCACAGAAAGCATTCCGCCCAGAAAGGTGGTGAGCAGCCCACCCCTTCAAGGTACCCAGAGGAGGACGCCAGGAAGTCGTTCTAGGTGAAACACAAGAGGAGATTCCAGATCAGTGGGAACATCAGCCCACCCAGCCTCTAAAGACAGTTGCTACTCTGGGACCTTCCCAGCCCCAGGATAATGAAAGAACAATGACCATCACAAGCTGACAGAGTCGCAGTTATAATTCCAGAGCTTGGCACTTAGCTCAATCAGAAAACATTTGCCAACTTATTATGAGCAACAATATTTACAGCTTAGAAACCTCCCTTCCATGGCTCCAGCGTGGGAAGCAGCATCCTGTGCAGACAAAGGTACATGTACCGCTGCTGGAGCAAAAGGACTGGGTGAGCTCAGCAGCCTCACTGTGCGGGTCTCGGCCAACTTCCTCGCCAGGGCCATTTTGGTTCCTTGGCTACAGACCTGCATCGAGCTCTGGGCGGGGTCCGCAGGCACAGGGCTCTCACCTCACCTCAGTGTGGTGGTATTTTGAGGTGGAACCTCTGTGGAGGAATGGGATTTGTAGGCCAGGCTGAACTGCATAGCGAGACCCTGTCTCAAAAAGACAAAAAAAAAGAAGAAGAAGAATGGAATTTGTGCCCTCCTAAAAGGGATCTCTCAAAGCTCTTTGTTCTCTTTCTGCCACATGAAGATGGGCCTGGAGGGCGGCTGCCTGGGACTTAAGACAGAGCCTTTCCCAGAGCCTACCAGGTTGTCACTCTCACCTCCGGCTTCCGCAGTTCAGAACTGCCTGAAGTCGCGCTGCTCAGAAGGTACCTGGTCTATGGACTTAGTCATAGCAGGGCCAAAGGTCTAGGATACTTCACTTCTCCCACCTCTCAAGTACTCTTCCCATTGTCAGGGACCCCTGGACTACTGTCCTTGGGTCCCCAAACATGGCTCTTACAGATATCATCACAGCCAGGTACTATGTGTGACCAGGCCAGGCCCCACGGGTGACAGAGATGGTGGGTGAACCAGCGGCCCAGGTCCACTGGCTTCCCCAGCCACTGAGAGATCCCAAACATCCATAGAAGAGGGTCCTCTCTTCCTCAACCCATGGCCAATGGACCACTCTGAGCTGTGTCCATAGGCAAAGACGTGTGACCAGATGTGGAAGCCTGAGGAGGCGGGCAGCTCCCAGCACACAGCAAAATGTGTACTTCAAGGGGCCAGGTACATAGCACAGTAGTTCAACACCTGCCTGGCAGGCACAAGGTCCTGAGTTCACTTCCTGATGAAAATAAAAGCTAGGCATGGTAACACATACCCGTAGCCCCAGCACTTGGGAGACTGAAGCAGGAGGATCGTTGCAAGTTCAAGGCCTGAGATACAAAGTGAACAGCCCATACTGCTTAGCAGGACCCTATCTCAAAAAGAAAAGAAAAAAATCCACAATTCAAGACAGCTGTGGTGGGTACCACCTGCTCAGGACCCCTCTACGGTTCCTGTCTTGGACAGGACCTTTCTTTCCCTTAATAAATCTATTCTGTTTAAAAAAAAAAAAAAAAAGACTGCTATGGCACAAAAGGAACTCTGTTCCCTAACATTCCTGGAAGCTCCATGGTGGGGCTTCCTTCAGGGGCCCTGGACTCAGGGCTTGCTGCTGCCAATCTGGTGCTTTCTCCCACTACATGATCTCTACCTCACACCCAGGATCACAAGAGCTCTTGTCTGTGCCTTCCCCTTAAATCCAGGGTCCTCTCTTCTCTCTCACTGACCCAGTTTATGGCCCTCTGATCTTTCACTGGGGCAACTGTCCCCACACACAGTGCCAGAGCTGACTGGAAAAAAATGGTTTCCCATAGAAAAGCTGAAGTGTTTGTGTTAGCTTTCTGTTGCCGTAATAAAATACTCAGGAGAATCAACTTATTAGGAAAGAAAGTTTTATTTCAACTCAGTTTCAGAGGTTCAGGTCAATGGTCACTATGTCCTATCACTTTGGGGTAAGAGAGAGAGAGAGAGCATACCCATAATCCAGGCTCTCTGGGAGCTAAGGCAGGAGTTCAAGGTCAGCCTGAGCACCACAGTGGCTTAATGAAATTGGTCTCAGAATAAAAACTTTTAAAAGGGCTGGTTGGGGATATAGCTTAATGAGAGTATTTGAGTTCAGTCCCCAATATAGAGAGAGACAGAGAGGCAGGCAGGCAGACAGACAGACAAACAGATGGACAGAGACAGAGAGAGAGACAGAGATAAGCAATGCTGGCCTGAAGGAATATTCTTTAAGGGGTAAAAGAAAAAAAGGGTGAGGGTTAGGCCAGCTGGCTAGACTGGTTCAACAAGCCAGCCAGGAAAGCAGTCTGTCCATAGTAGCTGAGGAAACTGGAGAATTAAAACAACTGCAGTGAAAACAATATATTTTAAAATGCTGGGGCTGAGGGATAGCTCAGTGGCGAAGGACAAGCATAGCATACGCAAGACCCTGGCTGACATCCCAAGAGCAGGAAAACAAACAAACAAACAAACAAAACCCTTCTATTTCATTCTGGATGTTTGCAGGCAGGAACCATCAGAATAGTTCAGGAAAGGCATCTCTTGGGGTGAGGGCAGAAGAGGGGCGTCATTCACACAGACGCCTAGGTTCTCCTGCCCCCCACCCAGCAGCTCGGTGTCAGCCTCACTTGGAAAGTCTCTTCTTTCCCTGTCCATCATCCTCATATGTAGCCACGGAGAAAGTCCCTATCCCTGCAGGGACAACACGAATGTGAGGGGTTCCCACACCAGGATCTGCACGGAGAGTATTAAAGGGAAAGACTGCATCTGAGGTGCAGAAGTCAGGCCAGCTCCACTGCAGAGTGAGCATCAAAGCAGCTGGGGAGCCCTGCAGGAACCCACAAGGGGACCCAGCTCTGCCCCGCCCAGCTCCCTAGCACATCAGGAACCCAGGCAGAGCCCAGCCTGCTACATTGGAGCGGTGCAGAAAACCCAGACATCCTGGGAAACACTCACTCATTCTTACCAGAAAGTGGATGAAAGCAAAAAAAACAGTAAACCATTCCAGGGTGCAGAGCAGCCTGCATGTGCTGTTTCTTACCCAGAACATTCTCTTCAAATCTTCAGCAGGAGGGGTCAGGCAGGACCTTGCAGGTTTTGTCAAGTTTCTCTCTGTGCAACTTTAGAAACGGTCTGACCTCACCAGGCTCCCTGGCAGGGCAAAGCAGCCTGTATCAGCGTCGGGCCCTGGGGTCACTTGAACTCAGGGCCTATGGGAATCCTGGGGTGCCCATTTATAGAGCTAGACCCACTGAGCAGTTTTGGCACACAGTACACTTGCACAGTCATGATTCTGAAGGAGGGAGCAGGAGGGAGGCAGTGGCCACCAGCTCTCCAGCTCCCAGAGGAGACTGGTACTTTCACCTGTGCCTGGCCCTGGGCAGCAGCATCCTTGGACCTTGGGAGCAGGGCCTGGCAGTGGGCCACTGGGCATGTAGTCTTCCACAGCACTCAGAGCACCCCATCTGCAAACCTGGGTGCCCCTCTGACTCTGCCTGCCTGGCTGGGTCTGGCAGTCACTCAAGATTCAGCGGAGATGCTTGGAGTACTTGCCATGTGCCAGGCCACAGGGCCAGGAGACTTGGGCCTCCCCACGGCATGGTGACATGAGCTCATGTCCCCCTTTGTTCTAGGCACACATTTACTTCTGGATGTGAAGCCTTCTCTATGTGTGTGTGTGTGTGTGTGTGTGTGTGTGTGTGTGTGTGTGTGAAGCCCATTTTGAGGAAAGACACTGAGCATGATCTAAAGAGGGGAAAAAAAATTACATTATCCCTCAACCAGCACAGGGCCTGACAAAAATCACATGCTACAATATTTATTTTATGATGGATTTATTTGTGAGTGTCACAAGAGCACAGAGGCACGAGGATGTGGTCTGCCTTGACCTCCCAGCTGTCCAATACAGCATGGCATTCCAAGGAAGACCTGGGCAACTCCAGGTTGCTCAGGCAACCTGGGGACGGAGGGGCAGGAATGACTGCAAGCATCCTGTTGAAGCCCGGAGGTTCTCTAAGACTCACTTTCCTCCCCTGTGTAGAGGAAGGCTGGGTCCTGGTCTAGTCGTACCCACCCCTGCCAGGTTCCAGGTAAATCTACCAGGGGACAAGGCTCTGGTTCCCACAACATTAGGGCTCACCCGGGTGCAGTACAGGGTTACTGTCCCTGAGAGTAAGCCCAGGGTAGCCAGTGCCTCAGCGAGAAAGGAGGCTCTGCAGCAACGTGACTGCTGCCCCTGTCCCTCTCCAGGTGGGCCTGGTCGTCCTGAGCTGCAGGCTGGCTTGAGCTTGGCAGCGCCAGCTGTGCTGCGCAGAGCACAGGCTGTGGCAAGCAGTGGTGGGTGCCTGGGTTTCTGCTCTGCATTTTCATATTATTTGATATATGGCCTTTGGATGGACTCATTTACAGGGAAGCTAAAGATACCCTTAAATGCCTAAAAATAAAACTGAACTGCTAAAAATTCAGCATTTCTCTCCTTGCCTCCACCAGCTGGGCCTGTCTGCTTTCATTCCAGCACCATCAGGAGCTACAAATAAGATTTACGAAAGCGAGCAAGTTCACACGGGCCTGATTAGCAGATTTTCTTTTATCTTCAGTTTGCCAAAACATTTTGGGATTGCTTGCTTGCTGGCTTTCCTTCTTTCTTTTTTTTTTTTTTGTGGTGAGAGTACTGGCAATTGAACTCAGGACCTTGTGCTTGCCCGGCAGGTGTTTATGCCACTGAGCTATATCCCCAGCCTGTCTGTCTGTCTGTCTTTCTTTCTTTCTTCCTTCCTTCCTTCCTTCCTTCCTTCCTTCCTTCCTTCCTTCCTTTCTTTTCTTTCTTCCATTCCTTCCTTCCTTCTTTCCCCCGTGTTCCTTTTTCTAACTTTATTTAATCTCCTTAGTTTTCTGTCTTTTGCTCCTTTATATTAGTATTTTGAAAATTTCTCTTTTATTTTATAAAAGAAACAAAGAAATTTGTTCCTTTAGTATTTAGGAAAAGCCCAAATGTGGGCCCTCCACATTTTCTCACTCTGGCCTATTACACTACCTTTTCTACCTTCAAATTATTTTAAGATACGCCCCCCCCCAACTTCCACTGAGTGCCATGTGGCTTGCCTGAAGGCCAGTTAAGAAGAAACCTGCTAAACCAATAAATTACATTCACCCTCATTTCTGGAAGAACCCTTTTACATAAATATCTGCCATAGAAATAAATCAGATAAATTAATAAGAACACCCTTCTCCCCCCAAACCAAACAGTGAACAGTAATGGTTATCAGACCAGTTAAAAGAATAAACCTATTAAATAAATAAATTTGCTCGACACCAATTTATGTCACCAATGTACTTAAGGGGAAACCTTTTAAAGGAGTAGATTTACAGTGCACACACAGATCTCCACTGGGTATGTGTAATTATGCATAAGAAAGGCATTACTCTTAAAGTGGATGAATGGGCGATACTTTTTTGATTTACTGTTCGAAACAGAAAAATGGTAGTGGCGTGAAATAAGCGTTTGCAAACCCATTTCGGAAGACAGGAAATGCTTGATTTACCTAGGGCACCCATCATGTTCTGTATTTCGGGTCGAAGGAGATAAATGCCGAGGCAAATGGATATTTGGGGGGATATCTATGGCCTTCCTGCCCACACTGAGAGGGAGACGTTCGGAATAGAAATGTGACATCTACGCACAAGGAAGCAGCCATGATTCCTCAGCAATTCCACAAATGGAAGCCGAGGACTTCTGACAGGAGGGGACCCAGGCCCCGGCCAAAACTCTTGCTGCCCAACTGGCTTTTCCCAGTCAGGATTGCCTAAAAGGCCACCCCCACTGTGGTTGCTACTGTGATCCCTTTGCTGTACTTAAAAATTCTGCCTCCAGGCCCTTGGCTCCAAAGATGGACACTTTAAAGCAGTAGCACTTTGCGTTCATGGAAGCCATAGGGCTGCAGGCATCGCTCACAGGTCAGCGCCATGTCCAAGACGGAACCGGACGCTAACTGTGAACAAACACCTCGGTCCGCTGCTGCACGCCACCCGCTGGCAACTTCCATGCTCTCTGCACCTCAGGGTCTTCACAGCAGAAACCAACACGGAGAAACAAATTGACCCAGGAGGACTTCAAGAGCCATGCTTATGTTGGGATAGAGCTTTGAAGCCAGAGACCAAGCCCTGTTTCCCCAAAGAACAGCCAACCTTCTCAGGTCTCCTGAGTCATTTTAGTAACAATTTCCTTGATGGTTTTACTCTCTGGAGCATAACCTCTGAGACATGCTATTCAGCAGGATAGGATCACAGTCCAGATTTCAGTCCCAGCCCTGCTTATCTATAGCTGGATAACTAATTCTCTCTCAGCCTCAGCTTCTTTTTTTAAATTATTTTTTTATTTTAGATGTGGAGTCTTGCTACACAGTTCCTACTCATAGGGATCCTCCTGTCTCAGCTTTTCCAGGGCTGGGATTATAGGCATGCAACACCACCCCCAGTTCCAGGGCTGGCATCCTATGCAGTACCGGGAATCAAACTCTAGTCCTTGTAATTGCCAGGCAGGTGTTTAGACTGCTGAGCTATCTTCCCAGTCCTAAGCCTCAGTTTCTACATCTCCAGCATTGCTATAATTAACTTACTATGTTGGGCTCCCTATGACGCTATTTGGTTGATTTTTGTCATCACGATGTAAAGAAAGAGTATGGAGCAGGCTGTATGCCCACGTCCACTGAGGATGGAGACAGCTAAGCCACAGGCTCTGCCTCAAAGAGGTCACACGTGTTGTTGGGGCCAAGAAGTGAACAGGACATGTTCAGTGGTAGCCATCAGTGCTACAGAAGCTGAGGGAGGATTGGGTGTTGGGGTCTGAGTACAGCCAAGACAGGTGCAGAGGGGAAAGACATTCTAGGCAAGAGGCACAGCCTGGAGAGAGCAGCGTCCACAGATGCAGTATTAGTCAGTTTCTGTCACTAAAGCAAAGTATCTCAGATAACTGATTTATACAGGAAAAAGGGTTTGGCTCATAGTCTTAGAGGCTCCAGCCCATGGCTGGGTGGACCTGCTGTCGTGAGGCCTGTGGTAGGGGTGCTGGATGCTACTGTGCAGAGGGAGAGGCGCAGTCAACTGCTTACCTTAGGGAACACACGAGGAAGAAGCTAGGCTCCCACAGCCCCCTTTGAAGGGCACAGACCTAAGAACCTGATGGCCTCCTCTGGGCTACACCTCCTGAAGGTTTCACCACCTCTCAGTGGTGCCACCCAGGACACCAAGCATTCATCACAGAGGGATGTCGTGCACCATTATACTGTGACACACAGCATCAAAAGTGGAAGTAAGTGTCTCTGGAAGGGACAGCCAAGGCTGGAACACTAGGTGCCATCCAGCAGCCCTTTCCTGCCAGTCAGTTCTCAGCTACCCTCGGAAGCCTAGTTCAGCCGGTCTGCACTCAAGGGGGGGGGGGGCACGGCTCTCAGCTCACGCTGGCCTCTCTCTTTCTGTCTCTGTCTCTCTGTCTCTGTCTCTCTTTCTCATTGCTGTCTCTGCCCCTCCCCCTCTCCCTTCCCCTTTCTACCCTCTCCCTCCCCCTCCCTCCACCCCTTCCTTTCTCTCTTCCTCTCGCTTTGCTCTCCCAGCCCCAGGACATGAGATCTGTGTGCTCCCCTTTAGGGCCAGAGCCTGTTCTGCCTCCACCCGCACTCCCCACCTCTGGGCAGATCCTCCCACAGCTCCAGGTGGTTCACACTCGGCCCTGCTGCGGGCCTTCTGCTTGCTCTCGCCCATGTAGGTAGGCATGCTGGGAGCACACAGGCATCCAGCAGCTGGTAGATTTACGTAGTCGGAACATGCTAATATCTTTTGACCGTCTTAAGAATAAATATGACCCAACAAATTGTCATTTTTATGAGTATTTACAACCGGGGCACTTTGTAAACCTAAGGGCTAATATTTCCCAGAGGAAATCTGGCTCTTGATTCCTGATAAATTATTGGAAATTCAAACCAACCCTGGTCTGTGGGTTTCTCTCTGTATTTTGGGCTCCAGACTTAGGCCTGTGACTGAAATCACAGCGGGGGATAAGCATCCTGTAGACACTTAAACGATAATCCTCAGAGTAACAAGCACATGCAGCAAATACGGTGCTCCAGGTCCTTTCCAGTGTGAACTCACTTAATCCCCACGACTGCTGGAGGGCACAGGTTCTGTTACTTATCCCCATTTTATAGATTAGGTAACTAAGGCACCAAGAATTCCAGCAAGATTCTGCCAAGAGTTTTCTAAGGGTAAGTGGCAACCCTACCCAGTCACAGTGCTTCCTGTTACAAGTTAGCCCAACCACAAACACAAATGTAGTTCCAGTAAATAAAAAGTGCGAGGCATGGAGGCCCCGGAGCAAGAGCTCTTCGTCTGCGTCACTGAGCTCCTTCACTGGCCTGGCTTCCCTGCGCTTCGCTGCCCAGCACTCTGGTCCTGGCTTGTCTTCCTGGTGATGCCATAGCTGCAGGAGCCTCACCTTTCAAATCCCCTTCTATTCAAAAACAGCAGGACGGGGTACTCAGGCTTCTCCATGATGCTGCTTTTCACTGGTCAGACCGGGACATGTATCCTCCAACCTCTATTGGATCCCAGAAGTCAGGATGCCATTTGATGATTGGCTGAGCATGAGAGTGGGAGGGGCTGCGCACGCCCCCTGGAGGACACCGTGGAGTTGCGCATCCCACCCACCCCGTGCGCGTGCTGGGGTTCAGGAGGCAACATTCCTTCCTCGGTCGGGCCCTCGGGACGTCCCTTCCTCCACCAAGGAGGACTCCCGTCTGCCCAGAGTTTGCCCCTGGCCTCAGGTGCTACCCAGAGCAGGAAGCATCAATATAGGGTGTGTTGCCTTGAGCATAGCATGACAGCCACCATGGACTGTCACCGCTTCCGGTCTGTCACCCAGACCACATAGAACAGGCGCTCCCACCCTTTCAGTGTTGTTCAAGAAAACAACAACGCAAAACAAACATCTGAGCTCAGCAAACATACTTTCTGACAGCTTGAGCATAAAAAACAGTCAACAAATGTTGCATCAAATCGAAGCCCCCTCCCCCATTGCTTCCATGGGCACTCCCGAAGTGGCCCAGGGGATGGGGACAGGACAACTGGGTTCTGCCTTGGTGGACTCAGGCACCCTGGGAGATGACCAGGAGATCAAATTGGGGGACCACCACTTTAGCTGCTCTACCAGCCTGGGGGAGAGACAGGGGACCCCAGCCGGCAGAAGGGCTTATGAAGGTCCTAAGATATATTATAAAGGGACTGAAAAGTAAGATCCAAAGACTGGCGACTGGCCAGACGTGAGCCACTCTGGAGACAACATGCAGGATATGGAGAGGGCACTGTCTCTCATGCAGGGGTCACATGGCGAAGGGTGAGCCTGGGTGGGGTGGCATGGCTCGGGTGGCAGGGCTTGGGGGGGGCACAGGCAACACTGACACAGTCAGGAAATACCTGAAGCTGGTGAGGGCGATCCAGAGCCCCCACGCAGGGGTCCCCAAGGGATGCAGCTCTGCCCTGCTCCTCTCCTCTCACCAGCTACTTTGGAGCTCAGTTACTGATTTCCCGTTTGCTCCTCTGTATCCTATGGGCAGGATGTGGGCAGCAGGTAGGGCAGGCTTCAAGTATCCTTCAATGTCATCTCAACATCGTCAGAACCCTGATACCTGGGCCAGAGCTGTATTTAGGGGAGCTCAAGGGAGAAGAAGGTTTCACCTCCCTCATCGATCGAGCACAGTCCTTTGTCACTCTTGCTCTAAAGACCTAGCCTGGCCCTGTGCCTGGTCTCCAACACAGGGTTTGCCTCACCCCTGCTACTAACATGGGCTCCTTCTTACCCTGGGGTTTGGGCCACAGACACCAGGCTTTATGTTTGTCCTGTGAGCTCTGAGCAGTGAGCTCCAGCCTGGAGGAGAGCTCTGGGTGTGTACAGCAGGGTTGGATGCAAGAAGACACCTCGCAACCCATGTGTCCCACAAGGTCATGCCTGCACTACCTCAGCAGCTCCAGCATGGGCCCTGGTCAGTGTGCTGGGCCTGGAGGATTTATTTGTCTTTGTAAAGCTGGATTTGCTCCCAATATGTCAGCAATTGCTTGGCTTCTCTGAAGTCTAGGTTGGTAAGGAAAGAGGGTAAGTCCAGCCTTTAGTCTCTCAGTTTACCAGTTTCAAAATGGCAATGTCCTTGGCCACAGCCACATTGTGTGTGTGTGTGTGTGTGTGTGTGTGTGTGTGTGTGACTCATTGACTCATCGTTCACACCTGGACACTTGTGGGAAAGCAAGGGGCACAACCCAGGATGCTCCACTGAGAATACACACCTGGACACACACCCATGCCACCCAGCAGCGAGTGGTAGGGTCATTTTTAGGTGCCATTATAGTAGAGGACAATCTACTACAGATTTTCTTTCTTCCTTCATTTCTTTCTTTCTTTCTCTCTTTCTTTCTACAGGGTCTTTCCACACAATACAGGCTGGTCTTGAGCTCACTGTATAACGCACTATGTCTTAAACTTTCAGCAGTTTTCCTGTCTCTGCCTCCCAAGTGTGGGGACTGTGGCCATGTACCACCACACCAAGCTCCAAGCTCCTATTTTTACTGATATTCATGTTGTGCTATCTTTGGCCAGGAGGAAGATTAACACTTTAGTCTCAGAACATTTTCTGCTACTGCGACTGAATACCTGAGAGTGGGTGATGTATAAAGAAAATAAGTTTAGTTACCTACAGTTCTGGATCCTGGAAATCCACTACCAAGTTGCAGGTATCTGGTGAAGACCTTCTTTATTTTACTTTAGTTTTTCTGGTCCTGGAAATTCAGCCCAGGATCTCTCTGCTGAACTATCTCCATAGCCTTGTTAATATTTATATTTTGAGATGATTTTGCTAAGTTGCTAAATTGCCCAAGCTGGTCTTCAACCTGAAATCCTTCTGCCTCAGCTTCCCAGAGTGATGAAATTATAGGTACATGCCCCCATGGCCAGCTGTGAGGGTCTTCTTGCTGCGTGACAGAGCAGCACAGTGAGACAGAGCAAGTGTGCTAGCCCAAGTCTCTCTTCCTCTGCTTAGAAAACCACTGATGTCACCAGGGGAGCCCAGCCTCGTGACTCATCTAACACTACTTACCTACCAGAAGCTCCACCTCCAAATATCAGTAGCGTGTGAGTTTGGGGGCCAAGTTTGGAACACACGAATTTTTGAGGAATGCATTCAGCCCACAGCTACTTTTAAACACCTACCCCGCCCCGGCGCTGGTGACATCACAGTCTGTGGGCTGCCTTTTCCTAAGGACATGGCACTGCATTTGGCACTATTACAATGAGCAGTGTCTGCCCAGGCACTGCTGTGGCGATCCTGGAACCAATAAAGTCATTCATGGTCCTCGCGAGCACTGCAGAAGCCAGGAACATCAGAGAAGTCGGCAGAGTTCTCCAGGGCCGGCAGGGGGCGCTGCCCAGGAAGCAGTCAGGAAGGAGGAAACTACTCATCTCTAAAACCAAGCAGGAGCTGCGTAGGGTGGTGCACACCAGTAATCCCAGGACTCAGGAGACTGCAGCAGGGCAACCTTGAGTTTGAAGCCAGCCTATTCTATCTAGGGACTATACCTTGTCTCTAAAAGAACCAAAAAAGGGTTAAAATTTAAAAATAAAACCCAGGCAGACTGCTGGTAGAGGGTGAACTTCAGCCCTGGTGTTTTTGTTTCTCTGCTTTTGTTTTCTCTTTGCAGAACTAAGGAGCCCGACGCCTTCACACTGAGCTATGTGCCCGGCCTTTTTTATGTTTCATATTAGAGACAGGCTCTTACTGTACTGTCCAGGATGGGTTCAAGTTTTCTATCTTCTTGCCTCAGCCTCCAGAGTATGGGGACTACAGGCGGGCACCATCACACCCAGCTTCTTCAATTCTGTTCCGAAAGGGCTCTGTAGGAGCCAACTGGGCAGGGCCAGGAGGGAGCCCCACCCCCACCCCCTACCCAGGTGAGGGCCCCATCTGGAGCCTGGACCTTTCCAAGGATGCCCCGGAAGCCCTTGGGCTAAGTCCCAGGCCTGTTTCTGGCCTTCTCAGGCCTCTGGATCCTGCACAGCCCTGATGAGTGGGGTGCAGGCTCCTCCCTGGGGGACATCTCTCCAAGCCCGACAAAGCTTTGGCTTTCACAGCTTAGGTAGGGTCACAGTACAGGGCCCAGTGTCCCTAGTGCAGAGGCCCAGAAGCCTGGCCTGGCCCTTGTGGGAAGCGGAGACAGCAGTTGGGTGTGCAGCCTGGGCTGTCCTCACACATGAGGGGACAGAGGGGAGGGTGTGTGGGCAGGCCAAGCCACAGTCTCGGCCCCGCACTGCCATGCTCTGGGGCAGAGGCCAGAAGCTGAGATTTACAAAACTAAAACTGCCTCTCAGGTCTTTGATCTTTACATAGTTAATTGTTGTTGTTGTTGTGCTTCCTCTTCCTCCTCCTCCTCCTCCTCCTCTTCTTTGTCTTTGTCTTCGTCTTCATCTTCATCTTCGTCTTCTTCTTCTTCTTTGTCTAATGTCAGAAATCAAATCCAGGGCCTTTGCACTGAGCTACATCCCCAGACACTTTTCATTTTTATTTTGAGACAAGGTCTTGCTAAGTTGCTAAATTGCCCATGCTGGTCTTAAAGTTGGTGATCCTCTTGCCTCAGCCTCCCAAAGTGCTAGGCACCAAGGCCTGAGCTGGAGCACTGGGGTGTATGATGTGTGCAGCAGGACTGGGCTATGAGCTCTGGGTCCTTGCCTGGGGACACATAGACCCTCACAGGGCCAGGTGCAGTCTCTTTCCCAGGACAGCCCAGAGCAGAGTCCTGATCACCCCAGGAAGCTTGCCCACTGGTATCAAGCACAAGGCACAAGGTCAAGAGACCCTCAGCTGGTTTTACAGACAGGAAACCGAGCCCTTTGATTTGTATCCCGTAGCGAACACAGCGGACAACAAAAACCGGCTGGTGGCCGGCAGAAGCCTCAAAGTGCCCTGCTGGCCCCCCAAAGCATCTTTTGGTTGTGTGTCCTTGAGCGTTCACCAAGGGGACGGTGGCCCACTGCATCTCCACCATTAACCGACAGAGGGCGCCCAGCCTCCGGCTCCCAGCAAGGGCTGCCGGCCAGAGACCTAACTGAGGCCTCTGTTCTGGGGAGCCTGTCCAAGGTATTTTCAAGGTGCAAATAGCCAAACCTGGACCTTAGACCTCTGGATGGTCTCCCGACTGACGCACACTGGCCGGCATAGAGCCGCCAGCTCTGTTAGTCAAGCTTCCTACCTAGACAGCCACCTTGTGTCCTATTTTGCCAAAGTCAAGGTTCAGTCCAGCACAGAGAGCTTCATTTCAGCCCCCAAAGACCCTCACAGCCCCTGCTCTGTCGCCAGCCTGGGCTGGGAGTCAAGAAGAGGCGAGAAAGTGCATTCACTGTGGCAACCGGCGCATGGGGAGCAAGAAAGAGGGGCTTCCCTGGCTTGAGTCTGAGGCGGAGGCTAGGGTTAAGCTTTGTTTCGGGGACTTAGAGACAGCCTGGACTGTGGATGGCTGGATTCAATTCTCATTTCCTAGCTGTGTGGCCCTGGACAAGTTACTTAACCTCTCCGTGCCTCAGTTTCCTATTCTGTAAAATGGAGCCATTGGGGTGCCTCCCTGGAAGATTCTGCAGGGCAGCCGAGGGAAGAAACTGGCCTGGGTATGGAATATAGTGACACTTGGCCCCCGTCATTATCACAGTCCTCATAGCTGGGTTAAGCTATCATCAGAGGAACCAGAACCTGCCAGGCAGAGCAAGGAGGCCCAGCTAGCAGAGCCAGCATGCCCCGCTCCTCAGGGCAGCAGGACAAGGACTGTAGAGCCCCACTCTCAGGCAGCGGGGCCACAGAAGGCAGCACCTCCGTCCTTATGCATCAGTGGCCCTAAATTTCTCATTTCTCTCTCTCTCTGGAGCAAGAGTAATCTTGCTACTGTATGCAGCAGCCAGTAAAAACATGTTAATCTTTAACATGTTAGAAAAACAGCCTCCAATTTGAATATTGGCTCTTCCTCCCATCTGTGGCAGTTTGCAGACTTTCTCAGGGTGGCAGAATGCCTCGGCTAGGCACCAGCCGGCTGCAGGCACCACCCACCACCACAGAGCCTCCCCCAGGGTGAGAGGAGCGCCACCACCCCTGGTGCCCTTGCCCAGCCCAACCACGCTGCTGCAGGCTCTAGCCAGAAGAGCCCTGCTCCCCTGAGCACTGCAGGGGAGGGGTGTCCTCATGGGAGTGTGGCGCTCTGCAGACCTAGAAAATGACCTCACCCCCACCCCAGGCCAACTAGGGAGCCAGCACGAGGACCTAGCTTGTGACTTTGCTAGGGAACACTGGTTGGGAAGAATAAAAGAAATAGTAGACCATCATCCAAGATCCCTCCTCCATTTATTATTATTATTGTTGTTGTTTTTAGAATTTTTTTAAATTTTATTTTATTTTTCTTGTTTCAGAACTTTTGTTTGCTTATTTACTTATTTTTATGGCCGGCTCAGCCCGCCCCGAGGGCAGGGCTGGCGCAGCATGTGGTGCCAGGGATTGAAACGCGGTCCCTGCAGCTGCCCAAGCTTTCCTAAGCAGGCGCTTTAGACCACTGAGCCATCCTGCCGGGCCCCTATTATTGTTGTTGTTGCCAGCTCAGCCTGCCCTGGGGCTGGGGCTGGTGCAGCATGTGGTGCTGGGGATCAAACTGTGGTCCCTGCGGTTGCCTAAGCAGGGGCTTTAGACCACTGAACCATCTCACTCGGCCCCTTCCTCCATTTCATCAAAGATACATTATCATCAGTTGAGAAGAATCAAAGAATGAGTTAGGTCTTCAAAATGAACAGGCATGGCTCTGCGGAACCCTCCCCGGCATCTTTATTTATCTCCTTTGGGTGTTAAAAATAGCCCAGGTAGGACCCGAGTGGAGCATCCAGAGCCACAGGGGACCTGAGTGGTCCTGGCAGCTCAGTCCACAGACTCAAGAGATCCCTGACTGAAACTTCATTTTTGGGAAACACGTACTGCTCCGGAGCTCATCCAATGACAAAGAATCAAGTAAAGAATAAATCACAATGTTTTATAAGTTTTAAAATGCTATTTTAGCACAAATACCAGAGCAACTATAGCATAAATCAACAGAGACACCCAAAAGTATGTTTGTACAAGAAATGTAATAAGCTGGTATGAAAAACAGTGTCAACTGGTCCAGATGGCAGAAAAAGCCAATATTCAAATGTATGCTGTTTTACTAACACATTAAAGATCAACATTTTGCTACCTGCTGCTCATGATAGCAGGATTAAAAAAACACACAACGCACACACAGACTCACGTGTGATAGTCTAACCCAGAGAATGAAAGGATCTTAAAGAAATTGTCAAGTGCTTTCTATACTTCATCTGGTAGTTTTATAGCTTCTGTGGTTCAGAGAAAAATTTGCATCTGAAAATGCAGTTTTCCCTATTTGCCTGATGTTGGAGCAAATTAGGAAAGGATGATGAGCAAGTATCCATGCTGTGGCTCTTCAGGGTCTCTTTGTACACTGGGGTTGGGGAATGGTTACCCCAAGTGCCTGCTTTGAGGTGCTTTCTTGGGCACAGTAGCTCTTGGACATCTAAAGAGATCTGTACAGTAGATGGACGCAGAAGCATTCGCCCCTCTGTAGATGGACCCAAGGACAGCACAGAGCTGGCCAAAGATGGTGGGGCCTACTGGAAGTGGGTTAGGGGCTACAGGCCAGGAAGGGGCTCAGCAGGGAAACTGCCAAGGAATTCTCAGCTCCCTTTTATAAAGTGGATTCTTTTGTTTGTTTGTTTTTGTCTTTTTGAGACAGGATCTCTCTATGCAGTTCATGCCGGCCTTGAGCTCACTTTTGTAGCCCAGGCTGGTCCTTGAACTCGCACTGATCCTCCTGCCTCAGCCTCCCAAGTGAGGGATGACAGACATGCACCACCAGACCCGGCCCTTTAGTATAGACTCTTAAGCTGTTGGATTTGGGAACCTATTGATGTGAGTTCAAATCCTACCTCTGCTGAGCAGACCTTGGTTGGGTGACCTCAAGTGGTGACCTCACCTCTGAGCAACCACTGAGAATGGAAACCAAGCTGTAGGGCTGGTGGGCAGATGGGATGGGGTGGGTGGGTGTCTATAAACAGACAGAGCAAACCTGACCTGTGACACAGCTGGCCACTGATGTTTAATTGGGCTTACCTGGTGGTTTGTTTGTTTTATTTTGAGACAGGGTTTCACTAGGTTGACTTGAACTCATTATATAGTTCAGGCTGGCCTTGAAGTCATGGCAGTCCTCCTGCCTCTGCCTCCCAAGTGCTGGGATTATAGGTGCACACTACCAGGCCCCACTTACCTGGTGATTTTAAAAATTTCTAGAGTCCACATCATGATCCAGATTGCCTCATGTGTCACATGGCTGCAGTTGGCAGCTCCAGTAGCCCACAGCTGCTGGGGTGCAGAGCTGTGGGAGGTGCTGTTCCCTTTCCCTCCAGGACCTGGGCTGTCCATCTAGCAGAGAGCAGGTGGAGGACAAGCGCTGTGCATCCACCTGTCCTCTCAGCCCTGCCCTCCTGTGTGCCCCACCCTCACAGAAGGGCAGGAGCAGCACTTTCCTGTCCTCGTAGGCACTGAGCACCTTAAATGGTGCTCCCCAAAACCATCTGTCCATGTCCCAGAATCTCTAAGTATGACTTGCTTTGTTAAAAGGTTCTTCTTAGCCAGGTGTACATGCCTGCAAAGCCTCTAGAAGGCTGAGGTAGAAAGAGTGCAAGTTTGAGCCTAACCAGGGCACAGCAGCCCTGAGGCAGAGACCTGCCTCAAAATAAATAAATAAATAAATAAATAAATAAATAAATAAATAAATAAATAGGGGCCCGGCAGGATGGCTCACTGGTCTAAAGCGCCTGCAGGCTGCTGCAGGGACCGCAGTTCGATCCCCGGCACCACATGCTATGCCAGCCCTGCCCTCAGGGCAGGCTGAGGCGGCCATAAAAATAAATAAACAAATGAACAAAAGTTCTGAAACAAGAAAAAAATAAAAAAAATTTAAAAAAATAAATAAATAAATAAATAAATAGATAGATAGATAGATTAGGATGTAGCTCACTGTGAAGACTCTGGGTTCAATCCCAGTTTTGCAAAAGGGAAGGGGTCCTTGCAGATAGAAATCTTAAGATGAGACCATCTTGGTTTATGTAGATGGAATCGAAACTCCATGACAATGTGCTTATGAGAAAACTGTGGGGCTGGCGAGATAGCTCAGCAGATCAAAGCGCCTGGTTAGGGACATGCAGGGACAGCAGTTCACCCCCCCACCCCCGCCCCCACCCCCATTCCCCCACCCCCACCC